>JANBQV010000054.1:0-90585 GCA_027577495.1 Coemansia sp. RSA 720
AAGGATGGCACTATGCGAATGTGTATTGACTATCGACGGCTAAATGAGTTGACAGTGAAAGATTCATTTCTTATTCCACAAATCGATGAGTATTTGGACATGACCAGTGGTTCTACGGTATTTACAAAGCTAGACTTGCGAGCTGCATATCACCAGGTACAGATTAGACCAGGAGATGAAGATAAGACAGCATTTCGGACAAGATTTGGCACATTTCAATATCGCGTTTTGCCATTTGGGCTGTGTAATGCCCCAGCGACATTTCAACAGGTTATTCAGGATGCGCTACAGCCGCATCTGAACCGGTATTGCGTGGCATATTTGGATGACATTCTCATCTATTCCCCGGACAGAGCGACTCATAAGAAGCATATCAGAGCTGTTTTGGAGACATTGCAAAAAGAGCAGTTGTATTGCAAGCCAGCCAAGTGTGAGCTGTTCAAGTCACAAGTTGAGTTCTTGGGTCACATCATTAGCCACAACCAGGTTGGCATGGATCCCAAGAAAATCGACACTATTCGAGACTGGTCACCACTGCGCGACATAACAGATGTGCGGCGGTTCCATGGTATGTGCAATTTTTACTGCCGGTTTATTCGAAATTTCGCTGGTATTGCTCAGCCATTGACAGATTTGCTGAAAGCTGACAATTTCCAGAGGTCTCCAGAAGCTCAGAGCACGTTTAAGGCATTGAAGGATGCTTTGTGTTCGAAACCAGTGTTGCAACCATTTGATCCTGCGTTGCCCAAGCGACTAGAGACTGATGCTTCTAGTTATACTATTGGAGCTGTGTTGCACCAAAAACGTGAGGATGGATGGCATCCTGTATTTTTCTTATCTCGACGGCTATCTGCGGCAGATTCAAAGAAGGCCATTTATGGCAAAGAGCTACTGGCTATTATCTCGGCATTGCAGGCATGGCAGCATTATTTGCTAGGCAGTGCATTTGAGGTTTTGACAGACCAATGTGCGCTAAAGCATTTAAAGTTGCAATCCAGTGCAAATCCACAATTCACCCGTTTTCTCACCATTATTGCCAAGTTCGACTTTACAATTGAGTACAGGAAAGGAGCAGCTAATGTTGTAGCAGATGCCTTGTCCAGGCCATCAAACAAGGCGCTGTTGGATGCCGAAATCGGATATCAGAACATTTTGGACAGCCGGCCGAATATTGCTTCAACATCTGCACTTTTTGCTCGAGATTCGGCTTATGAGATTGCTGCTAGGCATGCACCATTGCCAGCACCATTGCCAGCACCATTGCCAGCACCTGCTGTGATTACTACACCAGCACCACCAGTCAAACAGCCACCAGCACCATGTACACGACTTTCTGATGATAGCTCAGACAACGAGTATCAACCAGCCCAAGTTATTCGAGATGCAATTAATATTGCAGATGGCCAGGAAGCCGTGGATAGCAGTACTGATGAGGCAGATTCTTCATTAGAATTGCCTGATGTTGTGCAACAAGCGGTTGCTATTGCTGATGGACATTAACCAGCTGTTTCTGCTGAAGACGAGTCGCTGGAAGCTGTGAGGGAGGAGATGGAACAGCTGGCTATACATGTGTTATATGAGACTGCAGAGTCGCTGCCTGAGCAAATTTCAATTGTTTTGCTCCATCCAGATACCAAACTGCCTGAGCGTAAGCATTCTGATGATGCTGGACTGGATGTGTCGGCTGTTAAGGACTGTGAGTTGAACCCAGGTCAAGTGACAATGGTTCCTCTTGGTTTTGCCGCTAAACCACCTGCTGGTACATTCCTTAAAGTCGAGTCGCGTAGCAGCATGGCCAAAAGTGGTTTGCTTACAGTTGGTGGTATTATTGACTGTGGATATACAGGCGAGATCCAAGTACTGTTATTGAACACTACTCAAGAGAAGCGACTAGTCAAACAAGGTGAGCGTGTTGCACAGTTGGTTGCTTACAACATTTGCACAGCTCCATTGGTTAAAGTTGCTGCTTTGGATCAGACTGACCGTGGGACAGGTGGATTTGGTTCTACAAATGTTATAGCCGTGAATGCCTTGACTGTTTTGCACGCACAAGTATTGGATCGACCGACTGACTTGTACAAAGGCGACAAGAACCTTGAGACTATTGCTAGAGTACTGCAACAAGCCGAGTTGAGTAGCCAGGACAAAAACCGCACCAAACAATACAAGCTGGTTGAGGGTGTCCTGTACAAGAAGCGCTGCTGTGTTGGCAACAGCAAGATTCGAGCAAAGCTGCTAGCCGAGTACCACGACACGACTACAGCCATGCACCAGGGTATCGACCGTACGTACGAGAAGCTCCATGCAAAGTTTTACTGGTCGCACATGTTTGAGGACGTTAAAGATTATGTCGGTTCTTGCGATACATGCCAGCAGATAAAACCCAGTCCAAACAAGTATGGTCTGCTGCAGAGGTTGGAGATTCCTGAGCGACTATGGGCTGACATATCAATGGACTATATGGTTCGGTTACCGGTATCTGGTGGGTTTGATGTGATATTTGTGGTGGTTGACAGGCTAAGCAAAATGGTTCATTGTATTCCAACTACCACAACCGTTACAGCCGAGCAAACCGCCACTTTATACATTGACCATTTATTCAAGCTACATGGGTTACCCCAGTCCATTGTGTCTGACAGAGATCCACGGTTTACATCTGACTTTTGGGAAACACTGTGTAAAATCTTTAAAACACAATTGCGGGGCAGTACGTCATATCATCCACAAACAGACGGACAAACAGAGCAAGCAAATCGGACAATTAAAGCAATGCTGTGGGCGTTTGTTAATGAGCGACAGAACGACTGGCACCAGTATTTACCCCTGGCAGAGTTTGCTTACAACTCTTACAAGAACAGATCCACCAATCTGTCACCATTCTTTGTCAACTATGGATTCAAGCCGGATTTACCTAGCACATTGGGTGTTGCAGTGACTCGAGGCAATACCACAGCAAATGAGCATGCTAGACAGCTACAGAACATTGTCCAAGCTGTACATGAAAATCTGGCTGAAGCACAGGACAAATCAGCTGAATACTATGATAGCAGACGGACTGAAGCAACATTTAAACCAGGTCAGCAAGTTCTAATATCTCGGCAACTAATTGCACCTGAGTATTTGCAGTCGCCTGAAGGCAAGAAGAGTTTAGGCGACCAATGGATTGGACCATTCAAAGTTGTTCAGACTGTGGGCCAAGGCAGTAACGCGTACAGACTACAACTGCCACCAGCATATAAGATCCATCCAGTTGTATCTGTCCAGTATCTCCGGCCATACATAGAATCGACAAAATTCAAGCGTAGTCACCAGAAACAACCTGGTCCTGTACAACGTGATGGTCAAGATGAATATGGGATTGAACAAATAGTCAATCACCGAGATAATCGACGCCAAGGAAGATAATACTTGGTAAAGTGGAAAGGCTACTCCAAGGATACCTCTGAATGGATTCATCAAGATGCACTAGGCTACGCTTCAGAAGCACTAGCAGATTATCTTGCAACCTTAGAGGACCAAGGTTGAAGCTAGGAGAGGCGAGTGTTGTATGATCATGTGAATTAAGCCACATGTCACATGTATCATACATCTATTATATTGAATATTGGATTAGGTTCTCTGAGTGTCAGCTGTGTTCTGGCAACACATATAAGGACATGTTGTCCAGTAGTATTTTCATAGGAGAAGGAACTTATTTTGAAGTAAAGAATATTTTATTATACTACATAGTTTATAGTTAACCAATTGTTTATGATTTCATTGTTACTAGTTTATGGCTATGGCTAATTATCTATTATTTTGTTTCTCCATTTCCTCTCTATTAAATTTTTTCTATTGGCATTACTTACATTACCTTTTATTAATACCTCTTCAATACAATCATCATTAAACAGACACAGTTGAATTTGATAGTGATTGGCTGCTAGTAGTTGATGCCAAGTAAATGTAAAGGAAGAGTTGGTAAATAGCTTTTATTCATTTAAAAGCAAGCCAATTAATTCCCTTTATATAATAATTCAAAATATTTATAATGCTACTCCTCTGGATAATTGGGTTTGTCATTCTGTAGTTAAGGTTAGTCTTTGTTATCCATTAGCCTTTCTACTAATTTATTTATCTTTCAAAGGATATGATTTATCTGACAAAGAAATCACCTGTCTTTAATTTAAATATACTTGTAAAATGATTCATCATGCAATGTGCATCTTAACATGTTTATTGTATTTCTTCTCTTCATCTCTACTATTTGTTGATTCAATATTTGTAACTCTAGTAATAGAATAAACAACCAACGCCCTATGGATTGAATGTCATAACATTGGTTATTTAAGCTATGCTTCTGACTTTGCCTTTTTTTCAGTGATGGTATAAGTAGCAAGCTCTAAAACATATGTTCCTAGTGTTGTTCTATGATACTTGACATAGTAAAATGGAAAAGCTGACCATTTTTATGTTTTGCCTGGTTCCCAATAACAACAATATGTGTCAACAATTTTTGACTTTTAGCATGATGGATATATTATGATTATGATTAGCAATCCTGCAGCAGTAATGCCTAATATAATGTGTCTTTTAATGACAATTGTTAAAGTATGCTGTATAACAGCCGGTGCTTATATAACAAACAAGCAGATTAAGGCATATTTTTAAAGCTACTGGAGTTCAATTATTATAAAAGGACCAGTGGACCTATGGTTAAAATAGAGTCACAAAATGCTAACCAAGATGAGCATGGTCACAATTGCATGTAATGAGCAAGATGACAAATGCAGATTCGGAACTTGAGCTTAAAGACATATGCAAGTTTTATTTCAGGTCATTGACAAACCAAGCCTCAGCCTAGTCATTCCACACAGAGGCGCCTTGCAGAACTGTACAAATTAGCTACGCGTTTTAATTTTACCTTATAATTACAACAAAGCACAGTATGTCGGTTAAAACGTAGCTATTTGTTTATTGGCGAGGAAAATATGCTACTACTACAAAAACAATGTATACAACAAACATGGATAAAATAGGAACAGTGTCAAACACCCAGAATGCCCATTCCGCGCTGTATATCTTGCCACCATATCCATCGGCAAACTCGATTAGTCTGTACACGGTGCGAATGTATAGCAAGGCAGTGGTGACAAACATTATCATCATTAATTGCTGCTTGGCGTGTACGCTATCCTCGTTTATTGGGCTTTTCTCGACTACACACAGCTTGTTTCGCTGGACAAGAACAATAATAGCAATGAATGACGTTAAAAATGCCAGCTGAATAGCTAGTCCAGCAAAGCATATCCATTTGCCAGTATTGGCCAAGTCATCTTGCGAGGTCATGCTAGCGCCTGCGCTCTGTAATATAAACGTAAATACATCGCTGGCAAAATAGAACCATACGATAAACCGTGGGCGTAGCCAGAATTTCGGCGACTGGATCGCTGATACGCGCACAATTTCGCCAATTGCCTTGTAGTTGAATAATGCCAGTGCATTGGGCGGCAGCAAGAGAAATAGGTTCATGCAAATAAACAGGGCAAGAGATGCATGGTCAATACAAACGGCACGAATTATATATCCAATACTCAAGGCAATCGCAGTACCTGTTAAAAGGTAAACCCAGCGAGCTGCCAGCGCCTTGATGGTTTGGAATACTAGAATTGCCGCCACCCCAGAAAATATAGCGGCCGCAGCTTCTGGTGCACCATGAATCGGCGTGTAGGAAAAGTAATCAGAGGCGTTTAACATTATTAAAAGGGCTTCGAGAGGAACTGATGCTCTATTGTTCCAGCCAGAGTTTGCTCGCTTATAAACATTTTTCTACATTGGCGTTGCCAAGATCTCTCATTAAAAACATAATCAAGAACATTCGTTATCGCAATAATCATTGGCTTTCTATTTTAACAAGTATTTCAGTGCTTGGCGCATAAATGGAACACTCGGTGCATAACGCCAAGATACACCATATTTTTATTCAACGTGATCAGCGGAATCAAATTATCAAAGAAAATAACTCTTTATGGTATACACGCTTTTGATGAGAATAAAATAATCAGTTTGTGGCAAGTCAACTTGCTCGCTCAAAAAATTACAAGTGGAGAGCAGCACAAAGAAATACAAGCCATGCATCCATTACTTATATAGTCTCATACACACCATTCAGTACTATTGGCAACACAGCTGTCGTGAGAAGCGTCTGTGAAAGGCAAAATCTAGAACATACATAATTGTCCCGGCAGGCTTGACATGTCCAAAAAATAATGCGCTCCCTGAGCCATTGAAAAAGTGGTGGCGCTGCAAGCGTGTTCTTTTATGTGGCTGCCTCTTTTGCATAATTCATTCTTCTCGTACTCTTTAATCAAAAATGGGTCAGGGTCGCTCGAAAAAATGGAGAAGCGGACAGCAAAGGAAGAAATAACATCTTAATCGGGTCAGTATGGCGTGAGTGTGGGAACAGGAACCATACAATATTTGTTGACTGAATTAGCTATACATGCCGAATATGTGTATGCCAATTCACGCAACTGGAAAATTAGCGAGCAATATCTCTATGAATAGAAAAAACAAGAGGGGCATGCCGCTACTGCTTGGTGGAGTTGATATGGCGTGGAAACATTTAAAGCTCAGGATCCTCCTGTTTTTTCCCGTATATCGGATCTTAAACCTCCCTTGTTTGAATTTATCTTTCAGCTTCATTCACCAGTCAGCAAAAAGCTACATTTCGTGTTAAAGATTTTTATGCTATATTCGAGCACCGTCCGATTTCTAGACTCGCTCCGTTTTGCTTTATCAGCCCTGATCCTTTGCATTATTCGGCTCAACAAAGACCAATTGCAATTGGGATATACAAACAAATTACTGGTAAAGCCCCAGCAACGTTTAATCAAAATGGCAACGGTTGCGATTGCATGCGGGCCAATTGTCATCCACGTTCCGCAGTCGCTGGAGGAGGCCGGGGACCTGGCTGCCGAGTATACTGCCCATCTTGCCGACGCATCACCGCCAGACATTGTTGCACACGCCCAGTTTATTGCGTTCTGTGTGCAGCGCAATCAAGACGTTGCCGCAGCCGCGTATGATGCGTTTAACGCGCTCTACTGTACGCCGCAAAACTTGCACATTTCGGCGGTCGTCGAGCAGCATACGCTTAACAAGGATGATATGCAGGCGGTATTTCGGGGATACTGGGCTGGATGGGCGCTTGCACAATCAGCTCAGACATTTGATATGGGGGGTCGTACGATGCTAGGTATATTTGGCGGCGCGTGCGGGTGCAGCAGTGGCGTGCAGAACATGCGCATTGTTCAATTGCTGCTCGATGTCTATACACCACTCATCAGCAATTACTTTGCCTTGATGTCTGGGTTCCTTGCACGAGAATGCCAGGACGAGTACATTATGCACCTGTTCCCGCTCGGATTCAATGTTGTCAAATGGGCGACGAGCAACAATGAAATGCCCAGCGCAGAGTACCTAAACTCGCCGGCGGTGTCTATGCCGCTGCAGGGTCTTGTTCAGCTGATGCGCGTGGCTATTCTGGCAAAGTCAAGTGGACTCTCAATTGACCAGCTTCTCAAACAATTCACAGGTAAGATTTCCAATCTCGACAGTACGCTCAAGCTTATGACACACAACTAATTCACATGTTTATACATTGTGTAGCAGTTTCTGGGCACAGCCACGGCCTGATCATTGCCGCAGCAGTGGCATCTGCTGCTGACGACACGCAGTTTACGGCTGCTTCAGAGAGAGCGCTTGGGTGGATGATGCTGTTTGGCAGTTTGCCGCATATTGTCAGCCCACAGCCAACGCTGCATCCGCTGGCCGTGGCCGACAGCCCGGTGCACGAGGGCCAGCCGTCGCCCATGGCAATAGTGCAGGGCGTACCCCGCGATATTGTCAACATGGTGCTCCAAAAGTATAATGCGTTCGTCAAGGGTAACAGCGACGCTCACGTGTATCTGTCGGTTACCGATACTGCCGACCAGTTTGTTATTTCAGGCAACATAACGTCACTTGTTCAGGTTATTATGAACGTGCGCCGCAAGGCTGCCGCCGCAAACGAAGACCAGTCTCAGGTGCCGTTCCTGCAGCGCAAGCCTGAAGTCACCGTGCGTTACATTAACACACGCGCTCCGCTTCACTGTGTGCACTCTACAGCCATATGCGAGCGACACATTGCGTATGCTTCTGCCAAAGGCTGGACGTTTGCCGCAGAGCAGATGCTTGTGCCTGTGCGCAGTGGTGAAAGTGGCAACGACGTGCGCCAGACCAAGGGCGGTGACGTGACCCGCTACCTCGCCGAGAGCGTGTATGTGCGTGCAATGAGCTGGCCCAAAGCGCTGGCATGCCCCAATGTTACGCACGTTGTGGACTTTGCGCCAGTTTGCCCAGCTGATATCCCGGCGATTGGTAATCTGCGCGATCGCACATGGCGCTGCCTGGACGGTCGCGGCATTGCGCTGGTGAGCTCTGACACGCTTGGTCAGCTTGACGCCGAATCAAATGTGTGGCCAGTGTCTTGCCTATACTCCAACAGTTCCACAGTGGGCAGCTGGCAGACAAGGTTTGGACCAGCACTGGTCCGCACCCGCGCCGACAGCGTTGTGCGCATGGACACTCGGCTGCAGCGTCTGACCGGACTGCCGCCGGTGATGATTGGCGGGCTAGCACCAACCACCAGTCACTCTGAATTTATTGCCGCAGCCAGCCACGCCGGGTACCTGGCAGAACTGAGCATCCACGATATTTGCACCGAAGATGCGCTCATCCAGCGCGTGTCTGAGACTGCGCGGCAGATCCAACGCGGACACAGCATTGTGCTCAACGGCGACTGGGCCAGTTCGCAGCCCTGGCTGATACGCGCCGTTCAACGCATGTGCCAGGACATGCAGCTACCTATCCTCGGTCTCGCTCTTGATGACGCTCCAACGCCAGCACTGGCCGAAGCTGTGCAAGCGCTACATGCAATGGGCCTGCAATATGTGGCGCTCAAGCCGCAGACTGTGCGCCAAATCCATTGTGTGCTGGATATTGCTGACTGTGTGCATCCGCACCCTGTTGTGCTGCAGTGGTTTGGTGGGCGCACCGGCGGTCATCACTCGTTTGAAGAGTTCCATATGCCAATTATCCAGACGTATAGTGCTATCCGCAGTCGCTCAAACATTGTTCTTGTAGCTGGCTCTGGGTTTGGTGACGCTGCTGGAGTACTGCCGTATATGGAAGGCTCGTGGGGAGAGATGGTAGACTGTGCTCCAATGCCGTTTGACGGCGTGCTGCTGCGCTCTCGCATAATGGTTGCTCGCGAAGCTTTCACGCCCACCTCCATCAAGCAACTCATCGTACAAGCGAGCGGAATCGATCCCTACGACTTGCCTGCTCTCTTCAACAGTGACTCCAAGGGCATCACGTCTATTGTTGACCACACCGGTCGTCCTATGCATGTTATTGCCAACCGCGCCGCTCAGCTATGCAAAGATCTGAACAAGTGGGTGTTCTCCCAGCCTCTCGACAAGCAGCCAGCTCTGCTACAGACACGCAAGGCAGAGATTATTTCGCGACTCAATGCAGATTATATGCGGCCGTGGTTTGGACTGAAGCGCGATGGCAGTTTTGTGGATCTCGAGGACATGACGTACGCCGAGACCATTGACCGTCTTGTCTCACTCTTGCACAAGCAGGGACAGTGGCTGCACCCGAGCTACCGCAACTTTGTTGCAAAGTTCTCTGAGCGCGCTGCTATGCGGCTCCACGCTCATGGAGTTGAATTTGTGCAGCCAGTGCCTCGCACCGACTACGACCCCGTGTTGGACGAGATCGAGACCATCAAGCACTGCTACAGAGCTCATGTCGATTCGTGTTTGCTGGCTTCGGAGGACATCCAGTTTTTCTTGGCCCTGTGCACCCGGTCCAAGCAAAAGGCTGTGCCATTTGTTCCAGTGATGGACCACAGTCTTGCCACGTACATGATGCGCAACGCACTTGCACAGATGGAGCACTTGGACAGTGTGTCCATGGACGATGCCGAGCAGTGCGTACTGATTCCTCAAGGAGCTGTGTCTGCCGCGTACTCAACGCAGATTGACCAGCCGCTGGCGGAGATTATGAATGGTATAAACCAGGGTGTTGTACAGGGTCTGCTGGCCGCACAATACGGAGGTGACACTGAAGCAGTCCCTGTCGTAGCATACATTGGAGACGACCCCCCTGCCCCCACTTGCCCTGTTCCAGCTACTATATTAAACTCGGCAGATTCTGAACCGAGCCTGGCCACAATTGAGCGCACGTACGAGCTGCCAGTTGACGAGCGACTGCTGCCAGATGCTGCCACGTGGGCCAGTGTGCTTTCAGGGTCGCGCAAGTGCTGGCTGCACGCAATGTTTATGGCAACCAAGCTTGTGCACGGAGTGCGCTCAATTCGCAACTACTTGCCCCAAGTGCTGCGTCCGCGCGCTGGCCGCACATTCACTGTGCGCACCAAAGCTGATTCAGACGAGCCAACAGGAATTGAGGTGTTTAACAATGGACGTTGTGAACTCGACGTGTTTGTTGCTGACGGGACGCGTATTGTGCTTAGCATCTACCACAGCAATGCGCATGTGCGACGCGCAATTGTGCTCGAGTACGCGTACCATCCCGAAACGCCTCTGTTGCCAGTGCACGAGGTGCTCGACGGTCGCGATGAGCGCGTGCGCCAGTTCTTTGTTGACATGTGGCTGCACTCTATCGGTCCAGACAGCCATCATGATGCAAACGATGATGGTCTAGAGTTTGCTACACGCGGGATTGAGATTACGAGCGACAAGGTTAGCGAATACTGTCGAGCAACGGGACTTGAGTTGTCTGCGTACCCGCCCAACTCGGACCAGGCAAACAGTGTGCCCATGGACTATATTTCCATTCTGGCGCTACCCAGTGTGTTCAAGGCGCTGACGTCGCAGCGCGTGCACAGTGACCTGCTCCACATGGTGCAGACCACCAACCACATTGAGCTCAAGCCTGGCATGGCGCCTATTGCGATTGGCGATATTGTCGATTCAGTTGCCCGCATAACCGAGATTTCTCCGTGCACAAGTGGCAAACGCGTGGCCGTCTCAGTCCACATCCAGCGCTCTGCCGAATCGGATAAGCAAGAGGTGGTGGCAACAGCCCATGGCATATTTGTGTTTTTGGGTGCATCGGTTGACTCTTCGCAATGCTTCCGGCACACCACAGAGCCAAAATTTGTTTTGGAGCTGGAATCAGATACAGAACTTGCAGTTTTCGAGTCCAAGGACTGGTTCGAGTACCTCGACGGCACTCCGCGGCTGCAGCTCCCCTGTCGCTTGGAGTTTAGTCTCGAGTCCGAGTATGTGCTCCGCTCCGACAACGCAAGCATTGACAGCGCACGCACTACGGGCAGCGTGCATTTGCTCGGGCTGCTCCACGAGCGCACACACATTGGCTGCGTTGACTTTGCCAGCACAGAATGCGTAAACAATCCTGTCGTGGCGTACCTCGAGTCACGAGCCGCGCATGCAGCTCCGCCGCACATGTTTGACAATGGTGGCTACGCTCTCACGCCCACGCCCCTTTCCACCCGCGCGCCTCCGACAGCACATGCGTACTCGCGGGCCACCAACGACCATAACCCGCACAATACCAATCCATATGTGGCTGATCTTACCGGGCTGCCGGGCCCGCTCATGCAGGGTCTCTGGACCAGCGCCGCTACCCAACAGCTAATTGAGGTTCATGTGGGCCAGGGCAATCCAACCCGGGTTCGCTCGTACTCTGTCAATTTCGCCGCAATGGTCGAGCCACACACCGAGTTGTCGACTCGGCTGTTCCACACAGGGATGCACGATGGCCACATGCTTGTCCGCGGCGAGACGCGTTCTGTATTGACACAAGAGCTGGTGCTCTCATGCACGGCTCGTGTGTCACAGCCAAAGACTGTGTACGTGTTTACAGGCCAGGGTTCGCAAGAGCCTGGAATGTGCATGGATCTGTACGCACGGTCTGCGGCTGCTCGTGCCGTGTGCGACCGCGCCGATGCGCACATGCGCGAGCGCTTTGGGTTTTCGATTCTCGACATTATCCGCGACAACCCCAAGCAATACACTGTGCACTTTGGCGGACCTCAGGGCGCCCAAATCCGGAAAAATTACATGCTGTTTACACGGCGCGTCGACCCTGCATCGGATGCTCAGGCCAAGCACGTGCCGTTGTTCCCTGAAATCACTCGTACATCGCGGTCGTATACGTTCCGCGCGCCCACAGGTCTGCTGCACGCGACACAGTTTGCCCAGCCTGCCATCATGCTCTTTGATGTGGCAGTGACCGCCGAGATGCGGTCCCACGGCGTGTTTGTTGAAGACGCCGTGTTTGCTGGCCATTCTCTTGGCGAGTATGGCGCATTGGCTGCGTTTAAAATGATGACACTTGAGGATATCATTGACATTACGTTTATCCGCGGCATGACGATGCAATCCACAGTTGAGCGTGACGCTGAACATAATTCGGACTTTGCCATGTGCGCTGTCAACCCATCGCGCGTACAAAAGTCGTTTGACGAGCTCGCACTTGCCAATGTCATTGAAGCCATTTGCCAGGCTCGCGAGGGTCTGTTGGAGATTGTCAACTACAACGTGCGCCAGTTCCAGTACGTAGTTGCCGGTACGCGGGCCCAGCTTGTTGTGTTGGGTCATGTACTTGATTTCGTGCACGCAAAGCAGCTCAACGCGGGCACAGCAGCTGCTCGCCGCATCATTGAAAATCGTGCACGCGAAGCGGTAAACATGGATCTGGGATCTCTTGTGGTTCGCACATGGGCTACCATTCCGATTCCTGGCATCGACGTGCCATTCCACTCGAGCCATCTGCTGGCCGGCGCCAGCCAGTTCCGCTCGTGCATCAACATGATGATTCGCGAAACTAGCACCGACTGCGCATCGTTTGTCGGTCGCTATATTCCGAACCTCACTGCCCGGCCGTTTGACATTACTCGTGAGTACTTTGTCCATGTCCACGAGCAGACAAGATCACCGGTGATTGCTCGCGAGCTTGACACGTGGGTTGATCAGCCTGATTGCAAGGAGCGATCGAGATTGGCCCGTCTTATGGTTATTGAGCTGTTGTCGTACCAGTTTGCATCGCCTGTCAAGTGGATCGAGACTCAAGACCGCTTGTTTGGCGAGTTTGCTGTCGAACAGATCATTGAGATTGGTCCTAGTGCCACGTTGTGCCGCATGGCTGAGGGCTCCTTGATGATTGCTGGGCTTGAAAAGCAGGTTGCTGTCAAGCACATCTTCCGCGACGAGGACGAAATTTACTACACCAATGCAATTCTCGCCGCCGAGGAAAATGCGGCCAAGGTGTTATTGGCTGCTGAGTCTATTGAGAAACAGGGCCCCGAGTCTGCTGAGAAAGAAGCTCCCGAGCCTGTTGAGAAACAAGCTCCAGTTGTTACCGAGACTGCTCCAGCTACCCAGGAACAGGAGACTGCCTCGCCAGATGTCCCGCTAACGGCAGTTGATGTGGTGCGGGTAGTAATTGCGCAAAAGACAAAGCGTACATTGGACGAGATTCCAGCCGACAAGACTGTCAAGGAGCTGACAGGTGGTAAATCAACATTGCAAAATGAGATTCTGGGCGACCTGCTCAAAGAGTTTGGAGCCTCAGCCGGACAGATACCGGATCGGCCTGATGAGATGCCGCTTCACGAGCTTGCTGTTAAGTTTGGAGCATTGTTCGCCGGCACGCTGGGCTCACATACGTCGGCGCAAGTGTCGCGGATGTTTAGCACCAAACTGCCAGGAAGCATGTCGCAGACTGCTGCTCGTGAGTGGCTCACGCAAGAACATGGACTACACAAGGCGCACCAGCACGACTCTGTATTTTTGGTGGCCCTGACCATGGAACCTACGGGTCGCCTTGACAGTACTCCGGCGGCCACCGAGTGGCTCTCGCGTGTAGCCTGTGAGTACGCACGCCTATTCAATGTCACTCTGGCCGCGCAATCCAGCAAGCGCTCTGCGGGTGGGTTGCAAAATTCTGCCGCGTCATCTAAGATAAGCAGCGCTGAGCTCAAAGCTCTGCACACACAGCAACGCTCGCTGGCTATGCAGCAGCTCCAGGTGTACGCTCGGCACTTGGGTCTTGATCTTCGCTCAGCTCACCGCAAACATACTGTGGCCGAAGGCAGGGTCCGTGACCAGCAGCTCATGCTCGATGCAGTTGACGAGGAGCTGGGCCAAGACTTTGTCGCTGGTATTCGCGGCGTGTTTGATATGCGCAAGGCTCGAAAGTTTGACTCGCATTGGAACTGGGCTCGTGAAGATGCGTACGCGTGGATCAGCTCTGTTTTGGTTAGCACGAGCAACGAGGAGTGGTGCTCGCCCCGAGACGATGTACGGCTCCATATGCTTGTTAACCGCACTGATTCGGCACTGATTTCATTGCTGAACGGACTTGTTGCGATTCTCAGCAAATCTAGCAATGAGGCGAGAGCACTCAAGCTCGCACAGCGTATCCGCGACGCGTGCTTGGCTGGACAGGGCAGCGACCCTGTGTACCGCGAGCATGGGCCAACCACACGGCCTGTGACGCAAATAGGTACTACTGGCAAGATTAACTACACAGAACACGAGCGTGAAGTGTCGTTTGCCGCATACGTCGATAACATGAGTGCACACGACGCGAAGCCGCATCCACCACTGATCCATTTGCGCGAAAAGACAGCCGACCATAACTATGAGCTATCTGCCGGACACTCGTCTGTGTACTATGCAGGGCTGCGCCAAATGTGCCACGAGGGCGTGTCGTTTAGCGGATACACGGCACTTGTCACTGGGTGCAGCCAGGGATCGATTGCTGCTCACGTCATTGAGGCGCTGCTTACTGGCGGTGCTCGGGTCATTGCCACCACATCGAGCTACCGATACGAGACTGTTCAGTTTTACGAGCACATGTACAAAAAGTGGGGTGCCCGTGGGTCCGAGCTTATTCTTGTACCGTTCAACCAGGGGTCCACACGCGACATACGCGCGCTTGTCGCGTACGTGTTTGAAACTCTCAAGTGCAACGTGGACTTTGTGCTGCCGTTCGCAGCGATATCCGAGTACGGCAGCGACGTGAGTGCGCTAAACTCGCGGTCCGAGCTTGCGTCGCGTATTATGCTCACAAATGTGCTGCGGCTGCTGGGCGAGATCAAGCGCACAAAAGACGAGCGCGGAATGCACGCGCAGCCTACGCTGGCCGTGCTGCCATTGTCGCCCAACCACGGCGTGTTTGGATTTGACGGAATGTACGGTGAGAGCAAGGCAGCGCTGGAGACGGTGTTTAACCGGTGGCACTCTGAGCAATGGGGCAGTCTGGTTAGCGTAGCCGGCGCCAAGATTGGGTGGACGCGTGGCACTGGGCTGATGAGCGCAAACAACTCTATTGCACAGAGTATCGAATCCCACGGCACTCGTACGTTCTCGCCTCGCGAAATGGCGTTTAACATTGTTGGACTTTTGCTTCCCGATATGGCCGATATTGCGCAGAACGTGCCGCTGTGGGCTGACCTCAACGGCGGGCTGCAGCGCATTCGCGATGTTGGCGACGTGGCCACACGTGCTCGTCTCGACCTGCAGGCAGAGAGCTCACGCCGTCGAGCTGTGGTTACTGGTTACGGCGCAGACTTTGCCGTGTCGGCCGGCCACGCCGCCGCGCGTATGCACACCGACTACACGGTAGATCCGCTGTTCTGCCACCAGACGCAGTTTGCCAGCCCCCGGTCATACAGCAGTCTTGCGCATTTGCGGCACCTGCAGGGCACCGCAAACTTGGACAAAGTTGTGGTGGTTACGGGATACGGTGAAGTCGGACCGTATGGACACGCCGAGACGCGGTGGGAGATGGAGGCGTTTGGCGAGTTTTCGCTCGAGGCATGTGTGGAGCTGGCATGGGTCATGGGTCTGATCAAGCACCACAACGGAGAATTAGGCGAGGATCAACACTACACAGGGTGGGTTGACGCTGTCAGTGGAGAGCCGGTCAAAGACATGGACGTTAAGCCGCGGTATGAGAAGCAGATACTGGAGCACTCGGGTATTCGGCTGCTCGAGCCTGCGCTGCTTGGCGACCAGGACCCGGGCGTTGTTCCGCTTATGCGCGAGCTGCAGATCGAACACGATATGGAGCCGTTTGAGGCATCGGCCGACGAGGCTGCTGCGTTCAAGCTGCGCAACAACGACAAGGTCGATGTGTGGGAGACTGCAGAAGGCTCGTGGCATGTGCGGTTCCTCAAGGGCGCCGTGCTGATGGTGCCCAAGGCGCTGCGCTTTGACCGTCTTGTTGGCGCGCAGCTGCCCACAGGCTGGGACCCGCGCCGCTATGGCATCTCCGAGGACGTCATTCAGCAGGTGGACCCTGTCACATGCTACGCCCTGGTAGCCACAGTCGAGGCCCTGGTGCGCTCGGGCATCACAGACCCCTACGAGCTGTACGCATACTTCCACGTTAGCGAAGTGGGCACCGCTGTAGGGTCTGGCGCCGGCGGTGTACACGCCATTCGCGACTTGTACCGCAACCGGCTGACCGACAAGCCTGTGGCAAGCGACATTTTGCAAGAGACGTTTGTCAACACGACGCCGGCGTGGATCAACATGCTGCTTTTGTCGTCGGCCGGAGCGATCAAGCCGCCAACGGGTGGATGTGGTACATCTGTGCTATCAATCGACGTGGCAGCAGATACGATTCGGGCTGGAAAGGCTCGAGTTATGCTTGCCGGAGGATTTGAAGGGTTTGTGGACCAGGGCAGTTACGAGTTTGCGCAAATGGGCGCGACCAGCAATGCGGTTGATGAGTTTGCGTGTGGCCGCGAGCCACACGAAATGTCCCGTCCCACCACAACTACGCGCACTGGGTTTGTCGAGGCCCAGGGCGCTGGTATTGTTGTGCTCATGTCGGCCAAGGCCGCCATTGAGTTTGGCGCGCCTATTTATGGCATCATAGCATATTCGGGCACAGCTACGGACAAACAAGGCTCGTCACTGCCAGCTCCTGGCATGGGTGTGCTGACATCCGCTCGCCACTCCAAGAGCACAGTACCGATGCGCATCATGGACCCTGCGTTCCGCAAACGCCAGATCGACCGCGCCTTCCGCGACGCCGATCGCTGGTCGCGTGACGAGCTCGAAGCTCTCGACGCGGATGCCGAGCTTATCAGCGACCCTGAAGAACGCGAGCAGTTCGTGCATGTACATCGCGATATGGTAACAAACAAGCTTCAAGATACAAAAGCAGCTGCGCTTGACACATGGGGCAGCGAGTTTTGGCGCACAGACCCGCGTATTGCTCCATTGCAGGGCTCGCTCGCCGCATGGGGCTTGCAAGCAAACGACATTGGCGCAGCGTCGTTCCACGGCACAGGCACGTATGCCAACGACCTTAATGAGGCTCAAGTACTCGATGCGCAGCTCAAGCACTTGGGTCGTACACCAGGACACGCTGTGCACGCTGTTTGCCAGAAACATTTGACTGGGCATCCAAAGGGCCCGGCCGCTGCGTGGATGCTCAACGGCGCGTTGCAGATGCTGCGGTCGGGCATTGTTCCGGGAAACCATAATGCTGACAACATTGATGCGATGCTGCAGCTTGAGCATGTGTTGTTCCCCGCTCGGGCTACGCGCACCAACAGCCATATGCGGGCTGTGCTGCTAAAGTCGTTTGGCTTTGGCCAGGTTGGCGCTGAAATTCTGGTTGTTCATCCCGAGCACGTACTGGCCACTTTGTCGGAAGACGAGCTTGACGCGTATAACCAAAAGCTACGCGTTCGCGAAAAGAGTTCGTACCGGTTCTGGCAGGACTCGTTTGTGGGCAACCACGCGTTTGTCCAGGTCAAGCACGCGCCTCCGTTCGATGCCGATCAGGAACAGGCCGTGTACCTGGATCCTCTGGCCCGGGCCCATCAGGACCCTGTGACCGGCCAATATCACTTTTAACTCTATTCTATATCTATACTTTTAAACTACAATAAAAACTAAATTCTAAACTTTGGAGCTCCACCGCGACGCGTAATCAAAGTTGTAATAGTACGGCGCTTTGAGGACCAGCAGCGCCAATCCGCTGGTCAGAAGTGTAGCGTATCCGAGCACTACAAACAAGGCTTCGCTGCTGCGCGCTGGGCTTGTGATGTGCACCAATGTGCGCGAGCCCGAGAACGCCGCCCACACAGCTACCAGCACGATGACCACAAGTATCATGCCAAACTGCCGCTTGTAATTCGATGCGCCCGTGCAGCCCATGGTGCGCACCACCACACATACCATGGCTCCGCACACCACGACCACTGCAAACGACGATGCCTGCATCAGCCGCATTCCTGCGCCATGCGTTCCGTTGAACATTATAATAGCGCCAGTGCCCGCCACCACCGCCAGACTCACCGTCACAATGCGCAACACACGGCGTGCGTATTTGGTCTTTGTCAGCATCATCGGATCAAAATGCACAAGCAGCGCACATACCATTGCGCCCACTACATGGCATAGCTCGATGCCCGCGTGGTACTGGAAGAACAGCGATGCTTTGTACGCCGCCCGCTCGTTGACAATGCCTTGCGATATCGCGGAGCGCAAATACAGGCTTACGCACAGCTCAAGCAAGGCCAGCACTGCGTCCATAAACATTGGAGTGCGAGTCGCTGCTACTGAAATCAAAAGACCGATGGCACATGCCGCCGATACGCTGCCCAGCGCCCATCCCACAGCTTTGCTGGGTCGGTAGGTGAGCCAATCAACGTTTGGTGTGCATTTTTCGTCCAAACAGTATACGGTGGCTTGCCGTTTGACTGTGGATGTTGAGTTTGTAGGTGTGTTGCTGTCTTTGTCAGCGAACGAACTGACAAATGTCTCGAGTGTTGTGTATGATGCTGTGGGTTGTGGTTGCGAAGAAGGAAGAACTGCCGGATGCACAATGCGCGCGGGCATCGTGGGCATGTACGCTGATAGGCTTATGCATTTGATCGTGCTGGATAATACGAGTTCCGCCATTTGTCGTGCTTTTAAATTGTTTTGCGTGTGTGTAAATATGCAAAATGCAAAGTATGAAATGAAATGAATGAATGCAAGACGTCAAAATATGCAAATGTGGAATGGATGCTGCTGGCAGACCGGCTATATAAACCTCTTTTATACAGGGTGCGGTCGCTGATAAGGCCAATTTCTTAGAAACTGCATTCCTTTCAATTAATTTGAAGAAAATGCTTTGAAAGAACGGCAATGGCAGAAACATGCGATAGAAAGCTGCACCACAAAGAAACTGGTCTTTGTAACTTTTTAAAAACTCTTTTCTTTTCCGACAAATTGTTGGATTTGGCGAGTCACTCAAAGAAATGAATTAAAAGGAAATAGCCCTTTACCTATTTCTTTTGAACAGAAAAGAGAAATGTGGCCCGGTAGAGCTACCCATGCCACGTTGGATATCCATTTGAAAATAATAAAAAATTTAATAAACAATAATTAAACAATCTGTTCTGGAGTCGTAGTCGGCTCAGTCTTCTCGTCCGGCTGCTCCGTCAACTTGGCCTTTTCTGCAGTAGCAGCATTGCTTTCGCTTTGGCGAGGGTGCAGCACGCTACGATGAGGAACTATAAATGCATTGGACGACTCGAGCGGATGGCCAAACACAAGCGCCACAATGCCACACGCGATGAGCATGCCGTGGTTCAGCAGCCCAAACAGTATTTGGCTGGTGCGGCTGGCCGATTCAATGGACAAGAACAAGCGCCCAAGCATAAACGACGCCCATATGCCGAGCATCACCACAAACACCACGCACGACACTAGAGCCTGTCGCGACACTGATGCCCGCACACATTTCAAGCGCCACAATGTCATAGCCACCATGGCCACAACTGTGCACAGTATAAACACAAGCGCAGCTTGCAAGCAGTGCGCTCCCGATGCCGTCTCAAACGACTCGCGCAAATTGAACGAGTACACAACGCCGACAATAAACAGCACGCATGGGCACCAGAACAGTACGTTGCGGGCTGCTGCCACTACAACTTTCTCAGCTTTGATCGGCGGCTGGAACCGCGTTACCAGCGCCACGACATTTACGTGCAGAGCGCTGCACATGGCTAGTCCTGCCAAGTAGTTGAAGAGTACAGATACTGCGTATACTGACAGCTTGTTTCCTCCTGTATTCAGCGACAGCGATGCACGGAGGAACAAGCTGATGAACAGCCAGACCATGGCCGCTCCTGCCGGCGGCAAACACATTTTCAGCGACATTTTATCTTGTGTGCGCAACTTTGTGAAGCGGAACGATATTAGGAAAATTGCCAAGCTGATTGCGCCCAGCACCCAGTTGGCCGCTGCGTTCGGCGGCTCTGTCAGCCAGTCGCGGTCCGACGAGCAGTCGCGTGTAGGACAGTAGATGTCGCTTATCTCTGCCTGATGCGCCGTGTCGGACGCAGCGTTTCCCGTAAACGATGCATGTGCTGGCTTCGACTCGTGTATGGCCGCGATGAGCGAATCCATCAGCTCTGCTGGCGTGCCTTGTCCCTGCACCGCCATTGCCCCAAATATCATCGATACTAGGGCTGCTCTCCACATTTTTTGTAGTTTATAAAAAGCTAGTGTTGTAATAGTAGGTTATAAAAATCAATAGGTTGGAAATAAAGAAGAAAAATGGGTTCGAATATAATATAGGCAATTTATTTATGCTACTCTTTCTCCTCAAAGGGGTGTTTTCCTGCCAAGAACGAATAAAAGAAAAGCTGGAGCCTTTATTTGAAAGGCAGAATAAAAAGTGAGCTTTCCTTGTGAACAAGCTGTGCTTTAACCTTTTTTACCTTAGTGCTCCAAAGAACCAGGCCAATAAATAATGTCTACCTCGTTAACGTGTTCTTGGCAATAGTAATTTTGTACTTGATTTTCTAACAACATGCAAATATAATTTATAAACACTACTTTAGTTAGTTGAAGAAAATAAGCTATTTTATTATGCACTTGATGGCCCAGCCTCATTAGCTGGTTTTTTCCCCTCCTTTTTTTCACTTGTAGCCTCTTTACTTGATGCCAAGCGTGGGCAACGATTCTCCTTTGAACAAATTGTGCCTTCTGGCTTGCCTGAACACCACAAGAGGAACATAAAGTTGATAACAAAACTCAAGCCACCAGTCACTCCAAAAATAATTCCTGCATTACGCACTCCATCGTCTACACTGCCGTTGGAGCTAGAGTCGTCATTTTGTCGTCTACGTAGTGCTGACAATGGCTCGGCCAAGACAATACTGGCCAAATACAGAAACACGCACAGCGCTGTGACTAAATAACTCATGGTATTGGAAAACTATACAAATAATAATGACTAGTGTAGAAAAGTAATTTATTTGACAAGCAATGAAATAAAAAAGAAAATTGGTGAGAGAAAAAATGTTTGCTTTGGCCGAGGACAGTTTTTTTAACTAAAAGAAAATTTAAAAGAATGTATCCCGGTTCTTTTAGCACTCTTCTTTTACCAACATTCTTTTAAATAAAGCATGGCTAATAAGCACTACGGCTACCATTAAAAGTGGTTAGTGCTCAAAAGATCAACAAATTATTTATTCTTGGCAAAGAACGCCCCACTGCAGGTTGTACTACAAGCACGGTTCTATACATTTGTATAGAAAAGGGCTGAATAGCAGCTTGATACTCTTCTGACCCTGGCGTTTTCACTATGGATGAGCCCTTTGCTCATGTCTGTCTCTATCTATGCTCGACGAAAAACATTTGCAGCATTTTCCTATTCTGCACTGAAACAAAATATCGTCATTGGTCGTGTGTAGAAGCATAATGGTTGAATAATAAAACTATGGTGGTGTTTTCGCTCATTCTCCATGAAGAAATATTTGCCGTTTTATAGTCGGGATTTCCATACTTTTTCTCGCAATCACATTCATTTAAAGTCATGAGCTGCGTTTTGTTTTAATTCCGGTGTAAATTAAAAAGTACATTAAAAAAGAATTGACAGAAGAGCCGATGAATGAACTTTGCAAGTTTTCTTTGTGGTGTGCCAACTGCCAGAGCTTATATTAAATGAGACTTTTACTAATTTACAATAACGCAATGCTTGATAATTTCGGCATTACGTTTACTTTAGAAACTTTGGGTCAAGGTCGGCAACCTCAAAGTGCTGAAGTCTTGGATAATACAATTTGAGCGACTCGAACGCAGTGGTTAGGGTACTATCCACCGTGCCTTTCCTCGCTCTTACAACAATTGTTTCCAGTTTCGACTCTGTCATTTGCTCATGCTCATTTTTAATGTTGCGCAAAAACGACAACACACGGGCAATATCGCCCTCGTTGAGTCTCAGCACCGTGAACCCCAAGTACACCAAATCAGGCACTTGTCGTACCGCCACCAGCACATCGACCATTTCCGACACCACCACAACTTCCATCCGACTAACTCGCGGCCAATACACACTGTTCCAAATAACTCTGCTCGACGGACACATCTGCACACACACATCCATTGTGCCACGCAGTTGCCCAAACAGACGGTTCGAATGCGCAATAAAATTGTTCTCCGTTTGCTCCACGCCCACATACCCAAAGTTAAACTTTAACGTATGTAGGTGCGTGAGCTGCGTCCAGTCGTAGCAAGGCATATGGCTAGCAGGGCCTGTTAGCTCCACACACTGTACAGGACAGTTTGTTAGACACACAGGGTCGATGGTGCTGAATACAACGTTTGACATACACAACTGCACGAGCTGCGGAAATTGAGCCCCTGTTAACCGACCGTGGACGGTTGGCACGTAATCGATTTTCGCCGAAACAAGCGTCAAATTTGTCAAACGGTCAAACGAAACATCCAGTTCGTTTTGCTGAAACCACGACCAGCCAAACGGCGCATCCATGAGCGAAATGGAGATAGACCGAGGCCCCCGTGAGTCAATTACTGGATACTTGCCATCCACATGCGGTTCAACCGCAATATCCACAGCGTCCAGCCTCCGTCCTTTTATTGGCTCAGAAAACCACGCTGGGCCTTCATACTCGATCTTTGATACTTTGTCCACACACAAATACAGAATTTCTGTGACAAACGCCAACTGTATATCGCCGCACCCTTTTACACTTGCTCTCAGCATACGCACATTGGGCAGCAACTGCACCAAATACGAAGCAGCAGTCACTGCGCCCGCAAAGCACTCGCGCTCGCACTGTGGGTCAGGTCGTTCGCAGTTGAACTGTGTACGAGACCAGTGCCTCAATGACTGGATCCACGAGCAGTTGTTGAGGGCACACAAGTCGACGGCGCGGAGAACAAGAGAAATTGAGGTGGACAGCTCGCATCCTTCGAGCACCAGCCGTGTTACTCCACGAGTGCCACCCAATTGCTGGATGAGCTCAATGTTAGACAATGCCCGGATGCCACCGTACAAAGTGTCAAACAGAACGGGCTGACCGGGCTCCCGGTAGTTTGAGAACCTCAGTGCATCGTGTATAAACGCAGTGCTGTACAATACACTGAACCCTGCGGCGCGCCACACTTGTGACACGGATATTAATCGAAGCGCATTCCGCCAGTCCAAAAAGTGCGTGTCAAGTTCGGGCGCCTCGAACGCAATAATGAGCCGGACAACGTCATAGGGAAGTTTATCAAACGCCATTATAGTATGTAAAAGTAATTAATTTATTTCTTAAAGAAAAAGAGATTTGCAAAACATCCAACTGCAAAAATAACTGGCTAAAAAACAATTCCGATGAGCACGAGTGGCATGACGCCGAGCAAGTACCAAGCGACTTCACTTGTGCGGGTAACATTTGTCAACGGCACATACGTTCTGCTCAACATAAAGCACGACCAAATGGTAAGCAGCGCGACGGCAAACAACAGAGTTAACGACACTGCAGTTTGCGCCCCGCCCGAGCACGAGCTCTTCAGCAGTACCAATATCGATACGCCCATCATAATGACCATAATATACAGCACCGCCTGTATGAGCCGCCACCCCGCATTAACTCCCTCGTCTTGGAACATGATGACTACACCTGCAATTACCATCGCCAGCAACAACATATTCAACAACAGCGACCACAACGACGAAGCTACTGCCCGTCCCACTTTGTTCTCGTCAAACACCGCTTTCACCGAAAACGCACTGTTCATGATGTTTACAAACAACACTGTTGCGCAGTTGTAGTGAAAGAAAAGGGACGCAATGTAGATGCTACGTTTGTTCCCGTGCGAATAGTGCAGACCGGCACGTAGAAACAGAGAGATGCCCAAGTCCACCATTGCGTAACATGTAAAAGAGTTGCGGATACGCACAAGGAGCCCGCCAGCCAGGAACGCGATGCTGCCGACGGCCCAGCCAGCAGCTGGGTTTGGCCGCATGGTTAGCCAGTCACGCCCATTTGGGCAGTCGCGAGTCGGACAATATATTTCTTTCAGTTGTTTGGCCGAAGACGCCGCATCGCGTTGCGTAAACACCGTCGCGTGCACCGGGCTCAGCTCGCCATTATCTGCCTCATTGGAAGTGCCAGGCGAAAACACAGCAGGATGCGCACTTGCCACATTCAGCGTGGCTAAATTAAACGCTACGGCAAGCGCCAAACTAAACATTATATAATAGTATTAAAATGCTAATGTAATAAATAAAACTAAGAAAAGAGACACTGCTTTCCTCCAGACATGCACCCAATTTTTTCCTTTTCTGGATACTTTGTAGTAGAGACTTTTGTATTGAAAGAAAGACTGCAAAATGGCAATGCGTGCTGCGCATCCATGTACATGGTGCATATGATTTTATACTTTAATGACCAAAAATCAATGACAAAATGCTAATATACTTTAATGACCAAAAAATCAACGACAAATAATATGCTACACAGATGCGCGTCTTTCAATCACCAATTGGCTCAGCTCCAGCACGTGGAACGTGATTCCACATACTATTAACACACCATAGTTGAACACATACAAAAGGCCTTCGCTTGTCCGAGCCACGCTATTCAACGGACTAAACATCCTCGCTGTCATAAACGCACACCACAATAACGTCAATATTGTTACTCCGCCCAACACACAACGAGCCGGTCTTGCCAGCTCGTTAACTCTATACCTCGCCCATATAGCCATTAATCCGCATAATCCGATAATCCCTGCCATGCTAAACAAAAGCGCAGCCTCGATGAGATGCGCTCCCGGTCCACTCCCCACACTAAACATTGTGCTTACTCCTGCCACTACCAAAGCAAACTGCACACTTCCCACAGAAAGCACACGTTGCGCGCCCTTGTTCTTAAACACCGTCCATTTTCTGCTCATGTACACCACACTTGTAAAACTATCAGACGGCTCACTCGTATATGCATATAGTATCCACATGCGCATCATTACGAACGCAACAAATTGCAAACCTGCCAAGTAATTAAACACCAAGGATGCCCTATACATTAGCAGTTTGTTCCCTGAAGGCAACGACAATGATGCACGCAAGAACAACGATATGCACGTGTATATCATTGCCATCCCCGAATAATGCAAACTACACATAAAGCCATCTTGAGTCGACCAGGATACGGCAAACCACGGAAGACTGAGCAACAGGGCAAGAGATCCCATGATCCAGGCAACAACTGACCGCGGTACTTGAGTTAGCCAGTCGCTTGACGATGAACACGCAGAGTTTGTACATATGACACGGTCCAATCTGGCTTGCGCCGCAAGTCGGTCCGAGTCCGATGTGTCGCGGACAGCTTTGGCCGAAGGCGTGCATGGAAACGCTGTGCTCAGCGCATCCACAGACCCTTCTTGTGAGGATGAGATAATGGCAGGGTGCACGATACGCGCCGGCCCTGACACACATTCGGATAAAATATCCCGTAAAACTACTGATGCTGCGACAGACATGATATGTTACTAATAAAAATAATGTAGAAACCAAGGAGAGAACTACAGTTTCCAAGCTAGTTTTGACATTTTATATAAAAGTCTCCCGACCTTTGTAAAAAAATATAAAGAATTGAAAAATAGAAAGATTAGTGGGTCTTGGCATTTCCCACTTGGTAGGCAAAGGCAACCGCCAGCTTGGAAAGAAACTAAAGAAAAAACTACACTTTCTAAACTAGTTCTGACATTTTATATAAAATGAAAAAGTCACCCGACCTTTGTAAAGAAAAATAGAAAGATTAGTGGGTCTTGGCATTTCCCACTTCGTAGGCAAAGGCAACCGCCAGCTTAGAAAACTCGAGCATATGGGTAAAGTCCAGGGTGGCCACCGTATCTTCGGGCGAATGGATATGCGTATTGGCTTCCAGCTGGTCCGACTCAAACGCCATAGCTGAGCGGAACCCCGCCTGGTTCCAGCTCGCGTGGTCCGAGCACCCGTACCCACACTCAAACTCACGAGTCTCCAGACGCGTGTAGGCACGTGCCAGTTTCTTCACCAGGTCACGGGTCTCAGGGTCCGTGCGGTCCGCCACCAGTCCAATCACTTCGGGCTCGGAGCGTACCCAAAATCCGGTCATGTCGAAATGCAAGTTGGCCACGACCTTGCGCCCCGCATCCTTGTACTGCTTGGCAATGTCCTGGGAGCCCAAAAGACCGCCCTCCTCGCCCGCATACCAGTGCAGCTCCACCGTACGGCGTGGAGCAAAGCCAGCCTCCAGCAGCACACGCAATGCTTCGAGAATAGTCACGGTGCCCGAGCCATCGTCATCGGCACCACTCGCCCGGCCAAACCACGGCAGCCACATGTTGACCGAGTCCTGGTGCGCCGACACCACAACCACCTCGTCACTCTGCCCCGCAATGCGCGCCACAACCGACGGCTGCTTAAACTTGTGCTCAACACTCGACACCGTCACATTAGCCTTTGCCGTTTGTACCATCTCCTCAATCTGCGCTTGCAGCCACTTTGAAGACTTACGGCCGTTCTCCGAGTCATAGTAGCGGTTATGGAACGCCGTAAACGGCTCCAACACCAATCCGTACAAGTCCGTCGACAACAAGTCAATCGTCTTGTTCACAGCAGCGCCTTGAGACAGCTCCAAAGGCAGTGTTGACTCGTACCCAGTCACAGACGACGTGTGCAGGTCTTGCGCGTCGGTAATGTCCATAAACCGCACCCCCGCTTGGCGCAACGCCAAAATAGAGTCCAAGCTCATCCACCGTGCACGCACTTGCTCGCTCACTTTAATCAGGCGGCGGTCAGCGTACAGACTGCCCGGCTGGAACTCGGCCGACGTACGCAGCTCGCCATAGTTATTGGCTCCAACATCTGCGTGGTGGACAAGTGGACCATGGGCAAACGCATGCTGCTGCGCCGCACCCACCGCCGCCAACACCATAGCAACCAAAGCAACACGCATATTCAGAAAATGTGATAGTTTAAATAAAACAGTAATGTATATAAAAAGTGAAAGAAAGAAGAGAGAGACCGCGTCAGCCCCTTTTAAACCAAAAAGGCATAGCGTTTATTCTTGTCACGTGCCTAAATGCGCACCTGATACGACCCCGCCTTGGTCATATACCGCACCCACTTTACCGAATGATAATTGGACTTTTCAAACACCTTGAGGAAGCGCACAAGGAGCCCCGACGCAGTGAACATCAGCACCTGGAAATCCAAACTGATGGGCGGCCGCGACCACGGCACAGGCTTTGCCATGGGCGCCAAGTCCACCACAGCCGTCAGTGACGTCTCCTGCAATCCCTGCAGGCGCGAAATCCGCCACACAAGCGCATTCTCCTCTGGATCGTACTTTGCCTTTCCAGCGCCTGTTACTTTGATCCGACACGTTGTTGCGCTCGGCGGAGTCGGCACCGTCACCACCATATTAGTTGCACACAGTTTGGCACTAAAGTTCGCCTTGATCAGCACTTCGTACTCTACGGTACGCCCGCGCTCCCGCACCACCGGCAGCACTTTAAATGGCAAATTGATAGCGTCGGTGGCACGGTACCGCATCAGCTCAAACTCCCCGTCCGGCGGAATAAACGAAATAGTCCGGTCCACATCGAACTTGCCCAGGCGTACGCACTGGTGGAACTGGCAGTCAGCAATGTCCACGCCCGCATGGTCCATCTGCAGCTTATCGTTCAGGCCAAACTTACACTCGGGCATCCCCGACAGAAACGACCGCATAACGATTTGGCCCTGCACATCCGACCGCAGCACCGTGCCTTTGGCCGACACCAACAAGTTCACTGCCTCGATCACATCCACAAACGCCTCGTTCTTCTTATACACAATGTCCTGCCGCCGCCACGTCGTAGCGCCTGTCGCCTGCATCGTAATCTGCGGCGCCTCCACTCGAGACCGCACGCTCTCGGTCGTCACATACAGCTTCAGCGTATCTACCTCCATGTTCTGCGGATACCCAAAGTCCAGCACTTCGTCCAGCAGCTCGTACACCAGCACAAAGTTGCTCTTCACTGCACTTTCGTCGAACCGCCCAAAGTACGATACGCCCAGGCCAAGAACTCTGTACAAGAACTCAAACACTAGCGCTGCGTTCACATTGTGCCGAGCCACTGCGCATACCCACAAATTGTCGTACCGAATGTGAAAGAATGTCGTGCTGCCCAGCGTCGTTACTGGACTGCGGACAGCGCCCACCGAGGCAATTACATGCACGCGGAACACATCGGCTACCGACCGCTTCACGTCGTGCCGGTACAGGCGGGAAATAAGCACCTCGCCCTTTTGGTTGTAGATGAACACCGCGCTCAGCATCAGTTCAATTACAACAATAATATTTATATTTATACTTGGAAAAGAAAATACAGAAATTCACACAGCCAGCCCCGTCAGATCGCTGATGTTGATGCCCAGGCTTTCGATTTCGCTCACTGGGCAGGCAAAGTTGATCGTGTCGCTAATCGTCGGCTTGATGCCCAGCCACGAAATCGCCTTCAGCACAATCTTGGCCTTGTACTTGAACCGCAAATCAGGGCCTCCGGCCGAACACGACTTTTGCACCGTTTGCGCCGCGCTCAAGTAGTTGTCGTTGTCCGTGCTTAGTCTAAAGTTGAAATAAATGGGCATGTCGTTTGTGTTTGTCTGTTTCGGCATTTTGAACGGCGTACGAAGGCCGCCTTCGCCCACCGGGAAATCGTCCTGCGTAGAATTGGCCAAAAACCCATCCACCGTGACGTTATGGATCGTCCACGGAATGTAGTTTGGGTTGGTTACGTTCAAATGGATTATAAGCGGCACAGTTACCACGCCCTGGCGGTTAATCGACGCGCTGCCCAAAAGCTGCTCGACCGAGTTGCCCTGTTCCTGCTGCGCTACGCTGATGCGCTCAAACGTCACTACAGGGATGCGTGGGAACACATAATATAAAGTCACGCCCACTCCCGCCAAGATCACTGCCAAAATCGGCAGAAAGATCAGGCAGCACCGTTTGCTAAAGCACCAGCAGTACCGCCCGTTCCCGCAGCACCGCCGCTTGCGACGCTTGGCTGGAGATGCTTTCTCCAAGCTGCTTGTGCTCTTGTTCAGCATTGTTGCTCCTGAATCAGGGTGCTGGTTGGCATAAAAGCTGTGTGCGCCATAGCTCTCGCGCTGGTTGTACCCATCATGGTCTGCGTAGCTCTCGCGCTGCTGGTTGTAGCTGCTGGGCTGGTTGTAGCTGCTGGGCTGGTTGTAGCTGCTGGGCTGGTTGTAGCTGCTGGGCTGGTTGTAGCTGCTGGGCTGCTGGTTATAGCCATCCTGTCCGTTGTACGCCTCTAGTGTATATCCACGCTGTCCATTCACACTCTCTGTCGACCGCTCAAACCCATCCTCTCGCGCACTAAAAAACTGCCCACCACTCACCGGCGAGTCCACCGGTGTGTTTAAATACTCTCGCGGCGACACCACATGCCCATCATTATAACTACTCCACCCCTGGTTGTTCATAACGTATAAAAAAGTGAGCAAACGTAAGAGTCCTCTAGAAAATGCAAAACCTGAAAACGTAAATAAGAGTGCCACGGGGATAAAAGTGTGGAGAAAGAAAAAGAGAGAAACGTTGGTCTTTGCAGCACTACTCTAAAAGAAAAATGTAAAGAAAAAATCCTGCTTATTCTATTAAAAGGTCAAGTTTGCCAAGAACGCTTTTTTTGTGTTGTTCCACGCATGTACGCATGGCGGCTCGAAACCCCGATTTGGACTCTTGCAGATTGCACGTACAACTTTTTTCTTTACCATGATCATCTGTGGATCATGCCGGGGTTCATTCCGGGTCGCGAGCCTTGTAAGATCCATTATCCAAATTGGGCATGCTCTATTTTAGTCATTGAAACGTGGAATTCTCAGCATTTTGTTTTCAGGGAGGGATTTTTATTGAAAAATACAATTTTGAAATTTACAAAAATACTACCCGCTCGCCAGCGCCGCCCATTGCTTGCCATAGTGTCGCTCACTGTGTTGCTTGCTGACCACTGTTTGTAACCTATCAGCAGTAATAGACAAATAATACATCAATTAACAACACAAAACAGTTCCCTAAATAACCCAATTTACTGTACAAATAATGTCAATGGTGACAGCGGAAACAGCGGCAGCGACAGGAAGAAAACAAGGAAAAGATAAAGACAGAAGAGAGAGATGAAATGCAGCAAACGGGAAGGTGCAGCTTTTAAAGCCTGGTGAGAATATTTTGGTGTGCTGGATGAGTTTTCCCACGCCTTTAACGGGGTATTCATGAATATTCGGGGATTATGTGACATGATTATATCAGCGACGCGCAATCAGCAAAACATAGGAACCAGGGCTTTTCCCTTTGGTGAGTAATTTAGACAGATCGTATTACCTGGTTAAAACTGCGGACGCTAGACGACAACTCGGGATGACCGGTGGTCCCAGATCTGGCAAGTTGTGCAGCATCCACTGCAAATGGTAGTGCGCCTTTCGCAGCCTAATTACATGGCCTGCTTCAGCTTGGCTTGTTGGCTCAGTCAGCTGAACGAGCTGATCAAAGTGCGCCTTTTAAATCAAACGTTCAAGTCTGTTTGGATTAAAAACAAAGCCCCCTGGCGCCACCTCTGCTCTTTTTCTCTTCTCTTTTCTTCATCTGCTTTTTTTGTCTCTTACCACACTGCCATGCACAAATTCCTGTCCTTTGCGCCGCTGCCACCACTGGCCTCGTTGCTGCTGCTGCTCGATCCATCTGTATAGTCGCCACCAGCACCAAAGCCATTACTGGCACTATCATTGCTACTACTTGACTCATCAGACAGGTCTTCAGTGTTAGCTTCGTCGCCGTCTGGTGAGCGGAGTGCGCGGTCGGCCGGGTTGTCGCCTTCCCTGTAATGGTACGCCATCAGTGCATTGCCCGGCACCTTGCTCGGCAACAGAACACCGTCCGTGTATGACAAATGGTACGTCAGTCCATAGCGTGCGGCTACTCGGAACGGACCACGCCGGCGTGTGCGCAAATGTGCCAAGTTTGGCAGGTATGGCCGTGCTCGCGTTGAGACCCACTCGCCCGGCTCAAACCAGAGCGTATGTATACATTGATTTGCTTGTGCCAGCGCCCGCTCTCGAACCATAGTGCGGTGTTCTAATACCTGCTGATCTACGCGCTGGCGTATTGTGTCCTCTGTTTGCTCGGCACTGTCTGTTGCCCGTACTGTAAACGCCTCGCCTGGCCGCACTGCGTCAGGACCAAAGAAGACAGCGGCCGGTGTGTTGCCGACAGATTCGGCTTGTGTCACAGCATATGCAGCAGTGATCCGCGGTAAGTATTGCGTCCATCCCGGCACGTCTTCGTTGTCCTGCCAGCATCGCAGCAGCGATGTCTTGAACTTCTTTACGGCTGCCTTGGCAACGTCAGATTGCGGATGATATGGCGCCGTTAATATATGTTGCACCTGTTTACGTTGTAGGTACTCCTCGAACTCGGCTGATGTCAGCTGCGGACCGTTATCGCTCGTCAATACCTGCAGCCTGCCATACGGTTGGAACCACTCTCTGCAAAGTATGGATAAGCGTTGCTACTGTTTGGTCACACTGTGGTGTTGCGAACCATCACTGAGTCACCGAGCCACCGAGCTGACAGGAACCTGAGTAGTTATTACAAGATGCTCAGATACATGCAAGGCAAGGGGTTCTCAAGTTAGTTTTAGTTTTGGGTATCCATTCGTAGGGATAGATCTATTAACATCTTCGAGTCAAGTAACGCGTTCTAAAGTCAGAACGTGACAGCACACTGGATACACGCCCATAAAACCGCTTGTGCTGTCCACCACGACTAGTGCATCCTGTGCAGTCTCCTACGTCACCAACATGCGCAAACTCAATGTAGATGTGCTCGCGCGGACGAAGTAGCGTGGACATGACCATTGGAGTATGTGTCAATGTTTGGATCGCGGCTATTTGGCATGCATGGCATGTCCGGCAGGCATTGCGGACCAGCGTTGACAGACTCGGGCACCAAATGGAGCGTGCAACAAACTCGAGCAGGCGCGTCTGACCTGTGTGAGCCAGGCCTTCGTGCACTGCCTTTATGTAATTGCGCGCAGCTCCGCGGCTCAGCACCGGCACCCATGTACCAACTGTGTCCTGCAAACCGGAACCGTTCACCAACTCGTACAGCACGCCGCCACACAAGCGCTTCTTTTCGATGACATTGAAATCTGGCGTAAGCTTGCCTATATGTTCGTCGCGTTGCTCGCACAGTGCTATCCATGCCTGGATTTCGTCGTTGGTGCGCTGGCACTTGGTGTACTCGCTTGGCTGTGGTAAGTTCAAATTGCTCTCCAACACAGCCAATTGCTTGGCCGGTGACAGTCTGCCTCGCGCTCTTGCTGCCAGTGGCCGCTCTTCTGCTTCTGACAGCACCTTGTCTTCGCTCTCTGACTTATTTCCATTCTCTGAGTCACTCGCAGATAGGTACCCGATAGCGTAGATGGCACCCTCGCTGCCAATTTCAACGTCAGCCTCGCCTTTCGGCACCTTATGTGGCCGTAGCCGTTTCTTGGTGCGCGATAACCAGTCGGCGGTCTCCTGTTTGATACCCGGGTGGTGCACGAGCATAGCTTTCTTGACGCCTATCGATTTCAGCGCTATCTTGAATTGTGCAAGCTGATCTGCGTTGTTGTCGACCTTATGCGCAAACAGCGACACCACCGTTCTGCAGTCCGCTTCAATGCGCAAGTTGACACAGCCATCGAGATAGGGGAAGAAGTACTTGACCGCCTCATATACAGCGCACACCTCGTGCCACGTTGAATGTTTTGCGCCCTGCTGTCTGCCAAACACGCGCAAGAAATAGTTTACCGGTGCCAGATCCTCCGGATCCTCCGACTTTTGCACTAACAGCACTGCGCCTACGCCCGCCCGTGCTGCATCAGTTCGCAACACCAAGCGTGAACCTGGTGGCGGGATATACAGCGACTCGACATTCAACGGCGCGTGCTTCAGATCGGCCCACGGCTGCCGCAACTCGGCATTATCGGCTCTGGTAAGTCTCTTCTTGCTCGTCGCTGCGTAGAATGGCGCCAACAGTAACTGCGAACCAGGTATGTGTCCTGCAATCGCATTGATACTGCCGTTCATGCGCCGGATCTCTCTCACCGTCGTCAGCTGCGGCAGCGATTGTAGCGTCGCCACTCTATGATCAAATGGATTCCAGTCGCCGTTGGCAGACCATTCGCGGCCCAGCACCTCGACGCCATGGGTTGCCACCCATAATGATTTTCGCATATTCACTGTCACATTAGCTTCAGCCAAAACGCACACAAAAACGCCAATATCCGCAATATGCTCCCGCTCATTACCACTAACGCTCTTTAAGTAAATGTTGTCAATGTAGACCAACATTTTATCTCGCAACATTGGTGCACCGGCCAGCACATGCAGCAGGAATGCCTGTGCAATAGCCGGAGATTCAGAGTTACCTTGGACCATACGGCGGGTTCGCACTTTGCCGAGGCGCCCACAATCGAACGTCCAGTAATCCGCAACGTCTTCATGTGACCGCAGCTGTGTAAAGAAACTAGCCATGTCGATGGAAGACAGCAGCTTTGCGTCGCGCAGAAACAGAGCACGTTTGAGCAGTGTTGGTAGTTGCATACCGACAGCACGCATATTCAACGAGTTATTGGCCGAGTCGTCAAACATAACACACTGCTCATCAGTACCTGGTTTTGCGATAGTGAACACTGGCATCTGTGCAAACACAGTCGACGGCTCTCAAATCCCATACTGTATGCGCTCCTCGATGATGTGGTCGTGGCCATCGTGGGCTGCTTCGCTCAACATGTGTTGCATAGTAAATATAAGTTTGACATTGTCGTGCATTGGCGGCTGGATGGGAGCATACGTGGCAGGCAGTGGACAACCACCCAGATACTCGCATAGCAGTGTGCCCCGCAGCACCAGCGATGTACACTGGCAGTGCAGGCGCTCCTCAATGCTTGCATGTGTCGCTGGGTACAACACATCCCAATGCTCAAAATCCATGTTGCACCTGGGCACAAAGAATTCGACTGAGAAACCCAATTGTGCCTGCATAAGATGTGAATGCATAGACTTTGCTGGTACTCAGATCTGCCCGGATGATCGCGCACCACAGCAGCTCCCTGGCCAAGGTTCCTGCAACACAATAAAGAAACATCCAATTGTAAGCTAAATGTCATCAAATAAAGTTACATTTGCGACAATAGTATTTAAAACCAGGATAGTATTGTACATTTGTCCACCTATGTTAAACTAGTTAATGTAAATGTTTTATAATATTTTATTACACGCCAAGCACCAGTTGACTGGGTTGCTAGCTTTAATATAATGTGTATGTTTCCACATTTTACACATTACCCAAGCATTAGAACAAGGTTAAATGCACATTATGTAAACAACTCACAAAGGAAAAGCCCAGTATCCAATCTGTTGCCAATTGCGAGTTGCAGATATAGCCGTGTCAGATGACCATCCAATATTCGTGAATACTCTGTTAAAGTTTCCCAGCTTAAAAATGAGGTTGCTGTCATTTTGATTGGCGTTTGGATCCTATTTTGGTAACCCAGCCCATTGACAATCCAAGAAATTGGGTGGGTTTTGCGATTATTTAGCCAATAACTAGTGTTGGATTGCTGTGTTTACTACAAACAGCGACGCGTTGGTGTTGTTTTGTCAGAGCAACGCGTGCTGGCTTTGTTTTTATAAGAACAGGCTGTTGTTGAGCTTTAACGTCTTCTTTACCTTATTTTCAGTTTGAAATCACAATTAATTTCCATCATTTTACTATCCCTTTATTATTACTGCTTTCTCTCCTTTTTTTCTCAGATGGAAGCCCCTGGCACGTTTGTGCGCAAGCATTCTGTGCAGGGGGCCAAATGGAAGCCAGCCTACCTTTCGCGGTTGCATGAGTATGTTGCTGATGTTAACTATTTGACCAGCCATGCATATGCGTTCGCACGTTTCATTTTGCTACATGAGGTTGATATTGAAGACTCAATTATCTTCCAACAGTTTGGGTCAAGCTTCTTTTATGACGTTTTCTTATCCTGCGCCGAACGTGAGGATGAACGAGAAGCTGGAGTGGAGGCAAAAGTCAGACGAGCTGTGATTCTCAGCTATCGTGAAGAGTACAAGAGGCTTTCAGGACTCACGTTGAAGAAATACGAACCGCTAAGCCAGGTCGCCAGTTATGTATCCAAATCGATACTGACAGACTACAAGAATAATGTTATGTTGCGGTTTGGCGAAACATGGCGCCGCGCGATCAATTTGAAGCTCGATAGTAAAAACAAGATGGACAAGTTGGTCAAGCGTCTGAAAAGCGAAGGCAAGTCTGTAGAAGAGATACGGGAGCAACGCCAGGCACAGATTTGGTCACCAGCACGCCATGCAAAGCAAGTGTTGTGTTCGCGTTGGCCGGTCGCTACTACAGCTGAAGAGCAGACAATCATTGACTTTGTTACCCCGGTGCTCAAGTGCTATCCTGTTGGGCATGAGTTCAAGGGCGACAATATCTACTGGGATAGCAAGACAAGACCAGAAAAACATATCAAGTCTTTCATTATGCTTAATCGGTGTCTGGTGGCTGCAAACTACCGATGCATTCAGGCATTACCGCTGCGCCGCTCATGGGTTTATGCCCATGTCCCGATTAACACTGTGATTTTGGCAAATCACATTTTCGGGGAAAATACAGGCCAGCGATGGACAAGCAGCCAGCCACATCACCCAATGAGCCAGCTGCGTTGCCTGATGAGCCAAGAAAAACCAAGAAGCCAAAACCAAAAAGATATACGCAAGAAGGATACTGGGAGCGGGTTGTGGATTTGAAGATGAAATCATTCAAGGACCATCCACAACATATGTTTACAGGATATGTTATGACTGACGGCGTATCTATTTCGGTGATCCGTAAAAACAAGGAAAAACTAGCTGCGAAAGTTGCAAACCAAAAACGAAAACATGAAGAACAGGCACAGCAAGAGCAACCGGCGGCGCAGCAAGCACGGCTGGCAGCACAGCCAGCACAGCCAGTGCCGCCATCGTACCAGCAACCAGCAGTGCAACTGCTGTATCCGCAAGCGCAGCCATCGTATCCGCAACTGGCACCGTCGTTTCAGCAACTGCCAGTGCAGCAAGAGCAGCAGTCGTGGATACGGGTGGTTCAGCAAGCGCAAGAAGTATGGGAAGCACAGCAAGCACAGCTATCGGTGGAACAAGCATTGCAAGAGTGCCTAATGGCCGAGCAAGCATTGTGTGTGTTGCAAGCACAGCTATTGGCAGAGCAAACGCAACTGCCAGTACAACTGCCAGCACAGAATGTGAAACAACGTCGACCAGCACAGCCGCGGCAGCAGGCGGACTGCCAGTACATTGACAACTTGCCCCAGACACAGTTGCAGAGTACAGCTGGTCGATGTGTGCTAGTCGATCCTGGCTGGCGCGACCTCTTGTTCATGATGCACGAGGACAGCTCCATCGAAGAAAAGAAAGTGTACCGGTACACCCGGAACCAGCAGCGCAAGGAGATGCGGCTGACCAAGTTCAAGCGGATTCTGGAAAAGGTCAAGCCAGCTGAGGTCACGGAAGCCGAGCGGAGCCTGGGTGCTGGCAGCTGCGTCAAGCCCGATCTGGAGTCATATAAAGTGTATCTGGTAGCCAGAGAGCGAGTGGCAGATACGTTGACCCGTTTCTACAACGAAACGTATACTGTGCACCCGACATCGAGCCACCAGATTCACATGTTCAAGACCAGTGAGCCACAGTCGTTTCCGCTCCACCGTAAACTTCGGCTATCCGCATACGTCAACCGGAAGCAGGCTGACCAGCGTCTGATCAAAAAGCTGCAAGAGAAATTTGAGCCGAACGCTGTCATTGTCATTGGCGATTGGTCGGCGCCAATGACCCGGTACCACGAGCCCATCCGGGGCAAGAGCTGGCGGACATTGCTGAAGCGCGGCGGGTTCGACGTGTATCTGATCAAGGAGTATTTGACGTCAAAGACCTGCCCGAATTGCAACGGTCGGCTGTCGAATACTCGCGACGTCCCAAATCCGCGGCCATGGAGACGCACGAAACGTCCGATAGTAAAGTGCCACGGACTCCTGAGCTGTCAAAGCGAAAAATGTTTGGAGTCCATTGGCAAAAGCAAGGGCGAAAGTGAGTGCGAAAAAGAGAACGAAAAGGACAAAGTCAAACGGTGGTGGAATCGCGATTTAGCAGCTGTCCTGAATTTCAGGCATATCCTTTTCAGCTTGAGGGAAACAGGAATTGCCCCTGCTCGTTTCCAGCGGGGGCAGCCAACTGAGGCTTCCACGGCTCCAAAAGCTCGCAAGACTCGCAAGGCTCCCGAAGCTCCTAACCCGACAAATAACCTTCCCGCACAGTTATAGCTGTGCCAAGATGTCTATTAGCTTTTTCTAGTAGCAAGATCACCCGCCATAGTGATACAAGGAAAAAGAAACGATGAGGTCGAGTTGCGTAAGTTTCCTGGTCCAATTAAACACTTACCCCGCACTGTGAGTTTCCAGTGCACTATTTCATTAAGAAAAGAGAGCGAATCAAGCGTGCTCTATTTTTAAACCCCCGGATTGATATCTTATTGACCATGCCAAGGATACGTTGCCACTCTGCCGAATCTAAACAATCGTATTCATCTGACCTGTTGGATTCATCTGACCTGATTCAGATCCACAAGATCGCTCCCACGTTCCACACGTAGCTAATCAAACAACTAAAACAATCAAACAGCTAAGAAATTACAGAAACTGGCTAATATCGAGAACTTCCAAGCACTTGACGTCAGTAATGTCCAGTAACTTTATAATAAACCGTCCACTTGGGTCCTTTATCTCACAGCGGTTCATGTTGTTTACAGTTGACGACGTGCCCAGCAAGAACACCTCCATTTTTCTGCTCTCTCGCTGCACATTTCGCAGCTTCAATGCCTCGTTTACTCCCATCAACACACGCTTCATTGGCGACATTAACCCAGTGTTCTGGATGGCCTCGATACTGTTGGTACTCAATGCTTGCATGATCGCCCGCATATCGCTGTCACTCGATACCATTACAGCGATTATATACGCCATGTCTGTTTCGCCCGTCGCTGACCGGCTCCCAAAGTCAAGGCCCCATGTGCGACTCAGCTCACGTACTCCGCATGCCTCGGACTGCACGACCAGAGCCACTGCTTGCGGATCAAGGTCTGCGCGCTTGAGCGCCCGTATTTCGCTATACATGGCATGTGCCTCGGCTTCCACCAGTCTGTGCACAGTAGTTGGTCCCATTGTATCTGCGATGTTTGTCCCTGGCGTCTGCGCCAGTCGCTGTGTGGCCGCATACGCCATATCATATCGGTCCTGATCGCTCGTGCCCAACAGCTCACTCATCTCCACAAGCGGACACTTGCCGCCAAACGTACAGTACAGCATGTAGTTTGCCACTCGAGGCGACGAAAACTGCAGCGACGAGCAGCCGTCACCTTGTACGTTGAACCGTATACACGGGTGGTAATCCATCATCGCTGTATCAGAAAAGTTCTGGGATTTAAAGTGACTGGGCGTTTTCGCCTGCAAATGAAAAAACGCCTGAAGCAGCGTTTTCTTGGCACTGCTGTTGATATAGTCGACAATGTCACGGTCCGGGTTACGGGCAAACCCAAAGTCGTGCACAAAGCCCAGGTTGGGCAACGCGCTTTGGAACACACAGATAAACTCTGATGCCAGTTGCACAAAATCATCGATACAACGCGCTGATTTAGCATAGCGGAACAACTCTGTAACTTCGAGTGGATTAAACATTGTGTATCGCTGGACGATTGTCAATAAGCGCGGCTGGTCGACCCGCCAGATCCGGACAATGTTATGCGTACACTGGTGGATCAACACATCGGTTATGACCGCTGCAGCTTCAGTGCGATGGTACGCATGGGGCAGCTTTACTGGCCGATTGGTGCCAACTACTCGAGCATCAAACACCGCCGCAACGACAAACATCGTGCTGGTATAGTCGCACACCATTTGCATAAACTTGCTAGCCAACGAACTCGACTTTGCCTGGCAATAATTGTCGATACAAAACACGACTTTTAGCGGAACGTTGGCCTTTGCTCTTTCGAGGCAATACGCTTTGACGGCCATCAGCACTTGCGAGCAAATCGACCCCGCCGTTGTTCCAATATGCACGCCGAGCTGAAGCGTGTCATTAAAGTCCACATCCTGGATAAATGCGCTCTTTACTTTTTCCACAAAATACAAAATTGCCTCGGCATCCGAGTCGAGCGCCCATGTTTGGAAGTCATGGATATACACTAGCCGCACATTTTCGGTCTTCCACAATGCGCGTACAGCCAGTTCTTGCAGAACGTGTGTTTTCCCGCTGCCCGCACACCCCGTTATCAGTAACACATTGCTCGTGTTCTTTGCAACACCCACAGACTCTGACACATCCTTTGCCTCTGCTTTTGACTCGATGTTTACCAGCATTGGGTCGTAATGCCCAGTGGTTTCAACCGGGCGGTCGAGGAACTCTGATATTCGGGGAAACACGTGTGCGTTCAGCGTTATTGCTGGCCGCAACAGTAGCTGCACGTTTTTGCGCGTATACTCAATGTCGAGTGAGTCTTGCATCAGCAGGATGTTTGTCGATACCACGCGTGCAATATCTTCTGCCAAGTTGGTACAAGATGGCGACTGCTCGCGAATATGCCGTGTTTCGCGAATAGTTATCTCGCGCAACTCTTGGGTATACGAGATGTTCATCAACACTTGGGCAATATCGTCCGTATCCACGGGCTCTGTCATTGTAGCGGTTTGCATTGTATGAATAGATAAAAATATAGGTAAAAGTTGTTCAGAGTTAAAAAGAAAGCGACAATTTAAATGCTGGAAATTGACAACTGACTGCATGCACTTGATTAGATATAGTGTTGAGTTGACCTTTACACCAACGCGTATACTGTATGCTACTCTAAATATAACATATACAACGTTGTTTCTTTGTTCAAGTCATTTATAATAAACCTAAAAAATCACTGTTCCTTTTTGGCCTTTAACTCTTTATCAACGTTGAACAGCGACACTACCCGTTGCTTGGCAATAATCCCTCCCAAGATCCAGTTATTCGCCACAAAGATGCCCGCTCCGGCCACCCACAACCACCCAAACGTATTTTCGCCCAGAAACTCCAGCCTATACGCCTGCTGCAAATACAGCGCCTGCGATCCCACCCACACTCCCACCGCCAAACCCCCTTGCACCAGCCCCATCTTGCTATATGGCCACACAACTGGCAAAAGGCACATGTACCAGATAAAATACTGCGCTGTACACACTTTGTTATACGCAACAAACGCAAACGTCTGCGCAAACGCCGCAAAATACAGATCAGAGTCGAACGAAAGACCAAGGACTCCGACCACCAATGCTTGCGGAACAAACGAAACAAGTCCCATAAATGCGCTCGCAGGAGAATAAAATTGCAAGTAAATGGGCAAGAACCACATCGAGTAGTTGTGCCGATGGTCTTTCCGCGACACATGATAAATATATGTTTCATCGACGAATTCCCACCCATACACTGCGTACATAACAGCGTTTAATGCACAGAACACGCTGGCGCTGATTACAAAGAACGAAACGCGGTGCACGTTGAACAAGCTAGCAATACGATTGCCAAGCGTTTGCTTGCCGCTCGTACTTTGTTTATGTCCACTCGGTGACCCAAAATTCGTACTGTTGAGCAGAACGAGCAACGGTATGGCATATATAATCGGATAGATTTTAAGGTGCACGGCCAGACCAAACAACACCGATCCACTCACTATGCGCTTCCGCTGAAACTCATAAAACACAGCCATTACGCACGCACACACCACAGACTCGGCACTCCCCCTTGTCGATATATTGGCCACATACGGATTGAGCATCCACAGCGCCGAGTACACCGCTTGTGTATGATCGCTTAATTTTCGTGTTTTGAGAACACAAACTATTAACCACCCCACCAAGCAGTCGCACGCAACAAACACACACTTTCCAAACACTGGGTGCAGCCACACATTAGGCGTTACGAGCCACGCCAAAAGCGGTGTGTATCTGTAGGTCGACCGCTCATATGGGCTCCCGCCGTTCCATACGGAGCGAGCTGCGTCGGTAAACACAAGGTAGTCGATATCGGTGTATTTTACCGTCATATGTGCGTCCTGCCACAGCCCATACACGAGCATTGCAAGTCGCAACAGCACGCCGCCTGAAAATACATTGCCGACCGTTAACAGCCGCATTGCAAAATAAAATAACTGTTGAATTAGTAAACAAAGAAACAAAAAAGGTTTGAAATCAATCACAATCTAAATAAACTAGGCGAGAATGCTGCGGAACGGATTTTTCAGATCTCTTGGACGTTTAGTTTCTTGGTTTCGCTGGTACTTTAGCAGCCCCACCGACAAGCTAGTCCGGATATTTGCCGATCGCGCAACAATGTTGTCTGAATCAATCACCAGCGGTTCCACCTGGTCCACAAACATGCTTTCATCGTCAAGTATATCAGTCTTGACGTCTCTCATAAACTCGGGATACGGCCACTGTTCATTTTCCGAAATGTCAGATTGTCGCGTCTCGTACAGTTGGTCGCCGTATATTGCCAACAGCATGGGCTTGTTTTGGTAAATAAGCCGGCTCTGCACATACTCGCCTTTATCAAACCGAGAGCACGGTGGCGACTTGTTATTGTCGAGAGCAACCCGTTTAAAGTTATCGTCGACTTTTTTTGCTGCGCACAATAGACGAACTCCAAATTTTCCAGTAACCTGTTCTGGTAACACAAACGGAGCATTTGAAACACGTTGATCTAGATTGTACTCTGCGCCATTTAAATTGTATTTGGGAATATCGCCCATGGCAGTAAACACATACGGATAACAACTGTATCCTCTGCTCATAATGTTCATCTTCAACTCGTTGACAATAAGCGTACAAATGCCACGGCAATGACTTGTGCACAAACACCACGCAGGCATCGACCGACAGTAATCAGGGTCAGCAAGCTCATCCGTGTTGTCAAACACCGAGCGCATCTCTCTAGGACCCGAAACATCGATATTATCAAAATTAACCCCGAATTGCAACTGATACGGCGAAAAGCACAGCATTTTGATCTTGCACCAAACGGGTTGTGGAAGTCCCAGTGTGTATTCTAGATGGTTTTCTGAAATAGTCACGTTCACACGGGAAAATGAAAAGAGCAGTATACGCAGCAACCACAGGTGCGGGCCCCAGTACATTTCAGGCACTGCAAATTCGTCCACAACTTTGTTCAAGTGTTCAAAAATCTCGCATTGCGCTTCGCACAGGCGCTGGTACAGGTCAGAAGAAATAGTTCTGCCCTCGATTCTTAGATTATAATTAGGCTCTGGCATGTGCATTCTGGGCTCAGGAAATGCCATTTGCTTTGCAGGTTGGCCAAACTGCTTTTGCATCTCGGATGGGTCTAACGGCAGCAGTGCCATGTTGAGCAAAATCTGACACTCTTGTTTCCGCTGGATCGAGTTGCCCAACGGTGACTGCAGTGCTTTCAACAGCATATCGTAGTGGCCCCAAGTACCACTCTGTAACAAACACTCGTGCACCGCATCAATCGACCCATGATAAACTATTAGCGCCGACTCTTGCACACAGCAATCAACAGCTCTAAACGAGCTTGTAATGACATATGGAGGACCAAATCCGCCCTGACTCAGTAACACAACTCGCAGACTGTGCAATCCACAGGCAAATAGCATATTGGCAGCAGCACATTCGTCGGTACCCACACTAAAGGCCAAACGATGAGCAATACTCCACAAATGTGCAAACTTTTTCTCAGTTCCCTCATGCCACGCACCGTTGGCTCGCATTGGCTCGATCGCGCCATTTACGCTCACAGCTTTCTTGTGGACGCTCACTTGCTTGTCCACAAGTTGCATCAACAACACATACAACGTATACCGTACAAACGGTGTATGTTGAGCAACGATTTTATGGTGAGCCAGGTCGGAGATGCGGTAGTTGACTGTCAGTTTCACGCGCTCGTGCGGCACACAGTCAAACAACCGCCTGTACATATTGCGCAACATTAGAGCCGTACCGTAGATATAAGGAGGCAGACCGTGACGAAAGATCCAGGAGAAAAAGTACGGGACAGACATAGCCGACCACTGCCAGAATATCACACGACGACCCGCTCTCGGCGTATACTCGATTGCGCGCACTGCAGTCTCAAGTCGTGCCACATGCGGGTACTTGCTCGCTTTAGCCAACAACACCAATGTGCATCCATTGCCGCTCTGTATAATCTTTATCACATCATCAGCCGTCAGCACGTCTGCTCCTTTACATCCCATCGAACTCGTAGTCCTCGTATTGACCCAAGTACGCTGCTCAATCGACTGCAAGTTCGATGTATACGTGCAGGTATGGCACGAGTTTACGCACGAGTACAAGGAAACGCTAAAATCGCGCTCAACGCTTGAGCGTAGCCAGTGCACAAAGTGTTTAATGCGCCAGCGAAACACTCCGATAGGAGAAGCGAATATTTGGATAAACCCCGCTACCATTACAAGTAAAGTAGGTATGCCGCTGAGCAAGTCCATTTGCGAAATGTCCACCCCATCAGCCTTCTCTTCGCTATCGCTAGTAGCTGCCAGCGCAGGCACACTCAGCGTAACAAATAGCCAAAAAAACTTTAACATTATTTTCCAACATATACAAAAACAAGAGAACAAATAGTGCAAGACACAGTTTTAGCAAGTTAATATAGTGCTGTTCACAGAGAGGATTTTTTTCTCATTTTGGCTTTCGTGTGTGGTGAATAACGGGTTCGAATAGTATATTGAAAATTTTACCAAAGAGAAACATTCATAAGCCGCGCAGTTCCTTATATGCAGCTGGTGATCATCATTTGATAAATGCTAATATGACTAGCATTTAATCATATGAGCCGATGGCTCGGCAATAATGGAGCTAGTTAATGTAGCTGCCATATGGGGCACCACAATATTTACCCTAAAATCCAGTGTTTATTTTGCATCCTTCCCGTCCTGACCATATTGCCATATTTGTCCTAAACTACCTTTAGTAGTAAAAGTAATAAAAACATATAGCTAGCACCGCACAGTTCTTTTCTTGCACCTTGTGACAATTTCTGTTTCTATTGATAAACGACCCAGTAGCAATAATCAATTTTGAAAACATTAGAAAATTTGCAAATTTACGGGGAAATGAGCTAGAGTCAACACCAACGACGCTATGTTTCTCATGGCTTAATACATGGTCTTGGAGAATAATGACCAAAAGTTTTCTCTGTAGCTCTCATTTACAGTGAACAAGACTATATTTGGTGTTTAGATATACGACAAGGATTTCTATTCCGAGGCTTGCTGTTCTTCATTTATGCTTGCTCTACATTCATGGTGAGCTGGCTCACCTCGTTGGTGGCGCCAGGAGCAGACTCAGTTGGTTCCAAGGCTTGGCTGTCCGCTTCTGAAACAGTGAGAATGCTGCGAAATGGCGTTTCCAAGTTACTTGGATGTTTAGTCTCTTGGTTTCGCTGGTGCTTTAGCCGCCCCACCGACAAACTAGCCTGGATATCCGCTGATCGCGCAACAATGTTGTCTGAATCAATCACCAGCGGTTCCACTTGGTCCACAAACATGCTTTCATCGTCAAGTATATCAGTCTTGACGTCTCTCATAAACTCGGGATACGGCCACTGTTCATTTTCCGAAATGTCAGATTGTCGCGTCTCGTACAGTTGGTCGCCGTATATTGCCAACAGCATGGGCTTGTTTTGGTAAATAAGCCGGCTCTGCACATACTCGCCTTTATCAAACCGAGAGCACGGTGGCGACTTGTTATTGTCGAGAGCAACCCGTTTAAAGTTATCGTCGACTTTTTTTGCTGCGCACAATAGACGAACACTGGTTACTCCAGTAACCTGTTCTGGTAACACAAACGGAGCATTTGAAACACGTTGATCTAGATTGTACTCTGCGCCATTTAATGCGTATTTGGGAACATCGCCCACGGCAGTAAACACATACGGATAACAACTGTATCCTCTGCTCATAATGTTCATCTTCAACTCGTTGACAATAAGCGTACAAATGCCACGACAGTGTTGCGAGCACAAACACCACGCAGGCATTGACCGACAATAGTTGGGATTATCCAGCTCGTCCGTGTTGTCAAACACTGTGTGCATCTCACTAATTCCCAAAACATCGATATTCTCAATATCAATCCCGAATTGCAACTGATACGGCGAAAAACACAGCATTTTGATCTTGCACCGAACGAGTTGTGGAAGTTGTAATACTTTTTTTCGATCATTCTTTGAATAGGCTTTGTTTACTCGGGAGAATGAAATGCGCAGCATACGCAGCAACCACAGGTGCGGGCCCCAGTACATTTCAGGCACTGCAAATTCGTCCACATCTTTGTTCAAGCGTTTAAAGAGCTCACATTGGGCTTTGCACAGGCGCTGGTACAGGTCAGAAGAAATCGGTCTGCCTTCGATTTCCAGATTAGACTCAGGCTCTGGCATGTGCATTCTGGGCTCAGGAAATGCCATTTGCTTTGCAGGTTGGCCAAACTGCTTTTGCATCTCGGATGGGTCCAACGGCAGCAGTGCCATGTTGAGCAAAATCTGACACTCTTGTTTCCGCTGGATCGAGTTGCCCAACGGTGACTGCAGTGCTTTCAACAGCATATCGTAGTGGCCCCGAGTATCACTCTGTAACAAACACTCGTGCACCGCATCAATCGACCCATGATAAACTATTAGCGCCGACTCTTGCACACAGCAATCAACAGCTCTAAACGAGCTTGTAATGACATACGGAGGACCAAATCCGCCCTGGCTCAGTAACACAACTCGCAGACTGTGCAATCCACAGGCAAACAAAATATTGGCAGCAGCACATTCGTCGGTACCCACACTAAAGGCCAAACGATGAGCAATACTCCACAAATGCCCAAACTTTTTCTCAGTTCCCTCATGCCACGCATCGTTGGCTCGCATTGGCCGGATCACGCCATTTACGCTCACAACTTTCTTGTGGACGCTCACTCGCTTGTCCACAAGTTGCATCAACAACACATACAACGTATACCGTACAAACGGTGTATGTTGAGCAACGATTTTATGGTGAGCCAGGTCGGAGATGCGGTAGTTGACTGTCAGTTTCACGCGCTCGTGCGGCACACAGTCAAACAACCGCCTGTACATATTGCGCAACATTAGAGCCGTACCGTAGATATAAGGAGGCAGACCGTGACGAAAGATCCAGGAAAAGAAATATGGCACAGACATGGCCGACCACTGCCAGAATATCACACGACGACCCGCTCTTGGCGCATACTCGATTACGCGCACTGCAGTCTCAAGTCGTGCCACATGCGGGTACTTGCTCGCTCTAGCCAACATCACCAATGTGTGTCCATTGCCGCTCTGTATAATCTCCACCATATCGTCAGCCGTAAGTACATCCGCTCCTTTACATCCCATCGGGCTCGTTGTGCCCGTATTCGCCCAAATACGCTGCTCAATCGACTGCAAGTTGGATGTATATGTGCGTGTATGACATGCGCCGGAGCACGAGTACAAGGAGACGCTAAAGTCGCGCTCTATAGATGTTTGCAGCCAGTGTACAAAGTGTTCGATGCGCCAGCGAAACATTCGGACGGGGGACGAGAATATTTGGATAAACCCCGCTACCATTACAAGCAAAGTGGGTATGCCGCTGAGCAAGTCCATTTGCGAAATATCGACTCCATTCGCCTTCTCACCGTTGTCTGCAGCTGCCGGCACTGGCACACTTAGCGCAACAAATAGCCAAATAAACGTTATCATTATTGATCATGTACAAAAACAAGAAAGAACAAATAGTGCATTACCAGCTTTCACAAAATCAGTGTTGTAACAAAAAAGAGCGCATACAGAAAATACAGAAAATTAGCGTTCAGCCATCCAAGTTCATACGCCGGTCGCCCGCAGCATTGACATAATAGTCTTGAATCTGCTCCATATCACTTCGTTTGCCTCTTGTAATCTCAATCCGGTCCTTTAGTCCGTACCCAAAGTTCGCCAAACACGTTGCACACTGATGCAACGTGCCCGCCACCACCACCAACGACACAACCGTATAGTACGTCATCATCGGCTTCTGCGTCGCATATTTTGCCTCTTGCTTTGGATCGTACATTCGTGCGCACTTGAACACAAAATAGGCCGAACTTGCGCACAAAAGCACGACGACCGTCCACATTGCCCACACGGACTCGCGACGCAAGCCCCAGAACGCCAACGACAGGACCATAAGTGTCAACGGCACAAGCGCTATTGTGATGCCAAACTCGGGGTCAGACGACTTAAGTATCAGAATAATGTACGAGACGGCGAACCCGACAAACACGAAAAAGTCCATCTTCAACAGCAACACCAAAAGTCGGTAGTTGATGTACATGCGGCGGATCTTCATATCTGCGCCCACGCGCTTATAAATCTCCCAGCCAAACGAATGAAACACAAAGTACGTCAACACGCCAAACACCGCAGTTATGCCCGCCATCACCACGATGCTCGCCAGCATTTCTCGCTGGATCATGTTATATACGAGGTCGCCAATAACCACCTCGTCGTTCAGCCACGTGCGCACTTGAAAGTATCGGAATATAGCCAACGACATTGTAAACAGGTTGAATACGCAGAACCCGATTATTTGGATAGTGTCGCCGTTCAGCACACCGCCCACCACCAAGAACACTCCATACAGGGATGCTATAACGAGCAGCATAAAGTATATGGCCACGCCCTTGTCGCTCGACCAGCTGCTAAACACGTTCTCCACATATTTCAGCACAATCACCAATATGGACACTTCGAGTCCAATGACTGTCATCGCTTGTAGCCCGGCCAGCCAGCAACACAGTTTGGCCGCCAACGGCATTTTCCGAAAGCTCTCGCTAATTGCCATGCTCAGCTATTTTTTTACAAATTTACAGAAAATGCGCCAATGAATAGGTTTTTTTGTAGCCCACAAAAATAAAGAACAAAGAGAAAGGGATGCTTTCTAAATATATTTTCGGCTGACACAAAAGGCAAATTCATCACGGTGCGGCTGATCGCCCCCAACCTGCACAGGCGATGCACGCTAATTTGCTGCCGATTAAGGCCAGGAGTTTGGCAAAGTTAACGGAACGCAGTAGCTGTTGCTTTTAGTTTATAGCTTATGTGGAGCCAAGAATTTCCAGCAGTATGGATTGAAACAAGGACAAGGTTGGAAAATGTTCGGTTTTCACGTGACGCGCTCCCATTCTGCAGCCACGCGCAAGCATTGTTCATTTGAGCGCAAACGCCTTGTCTTGATTTTTTGTATTTATTGTACTGCTATTACATTTGCTTTTATTGCATTAAATGGACACGGTAAAGCTGTACAGCTCGTCCGCCGAGCGCGAAGTATACGAAAACATGGCCGCCCTGTACGCCATAATCATGTCGCTCGAGTACTTGGAGCGCGCCTTTGCCCGCGACTCTGTCTCTGCCACCGAATACACAAGCGAGTGCAGCAAACTCCTTTTGCAGTACAAAACAGTGTCGCAGATGGTCAGCGGCGACGAACTTTCCGGCTTTTCCCACACATATCGGCTCAACTGCCCGGCAGCCACGCGGCGGCTCGAGGTCGGCATTCCCAGCACCATCGAGCACAGCAACTCGTCCGGCTCAGGGACCAACGCCAAGCACGTAGCAGACGCCGTCAAAGGATTCATCACCACAATGGACGCCCTCAGCTTGGGCATGCGCTCGGTTGACAGATTGCACCCACTGCTGACGGATTTGCTGCAAAGCATTAATGCGGCGCCGTTTGTCCCGACGGACTTTAAGTGGAAGCCTGTGTTTCGTGATTGGCTGATTACGCTCAATCAGATGAAGGCAAGTGACGAGTTGGACGAAGGACAAGTACGTCAGCTTATGTTTGAGGTCGAGCAAGCGGACAATGATTTTAACAACATGTTGGGCTCGAGCGAAGTATAGCGTGTTTTGATTGGCAGTTATTCCGATTAATAGTGTTTAGAGATAGTTGGTTTACGGGGTTTTAAGGGACTGGTTTCTTTATCACTTTTGGAGATGAAGCGTGAAAAGAAACCGTTTCCACAAAAAGAGCCGTAGTTTCCGAGTAGTCTGCAAAAGAGACAACTGAAGCTGGACCGTTTATAAGCTCGTGGACCGTTTCCAGTTTTGCAAATCCAGGCATTGGAAAAGGCGGTTTATGTGATCGGCACAAGTTTCTTTTCGCCCAAAAAAGCTCAATTTTCAATGTCAACTTGCAGGGTCAAAGGATGTGGAGCATTTGCGCATAAAGAAAAACTAATTAGTGCGGATTTTTAGAAAGACAGCGATCGCCGCGAGCACGAGTTGAAGCAGACTGCAATGCACGCAGTGCCAGCTATCGAGGCTGCTAATGTTTTGAAGAAACTTTTGTAATTGACCGCACAAAATTTTGGAGATACAAAAGCTCTGGGCTGCTCGTGGTTCCTTGATTTCACATATTGCATTTCCCCGTTCCACATTTTCCATTCCCCATTTCAATCTTATAAGCAACCACTGGTTTGGTTTGTTATTTCATTTTGCATAGCCGTTATTGCCCCATTACCTAAAACTTTTTAAATATGAAGTGTGTGTTTATTGCGCTTCTTGTTATTTGCGCCGCAGCCTTTACGACAGCTGCGCCCATTCCCCTCGACGCTTTGACCAACTCGGACGTGTTTTCGACATGGGACTATAGCCAGTTGGAATCGTTGTTTTCGTCAGAGTCCGACGACTCGGTGATCGCGTCGGATGTTGATTCGGTTACCAAGCACGAGTCGGACGAGTATTTGAGCACATCGCAAGAGCAGGTTTCAAGCGATTTGACTGCTCCGCTGCCAGTCTCGTCGATCGAGGATGCGACAGGTTCGTCGGCTGTTGACAGCGCGTCGAGCTCTGAGGAGCAGTCAGTAGTGTCATCGTCCGAAGTGTCATCATCCGAAGTGTCATCGTCCGAAGTACCATCATATTCCGAGTCATCGTCCGAAGTACCATCATATTCCGAGTCATCGTCCGAAGTACCATCATATTCCGAGTCATCGTCCGAAGTACCATCATCTTCAGAGTCGTCTGTAGAATCATCTTCAGAGCCATCTTCGGACTATGCTACTTCGGAAGAGGCTTCGTCGGTGGAGGTTCCTAGCCCAACACCATCCGACAATTACTCCACTGACTCGGCTTCCGTGTCTCCAACCGAAACCCCAACCGACGAACCCAGCTCCGAGTCCAGCTCCTCATCCAAGCACATCAAGACTGTTACTATCAACCGCTGCCCCATGGACTAGGCTCATTATTTTCGCGACTTTATTCCCATTTGTTAAGTTTATAATGCAGAAAGCAAAGTATCGAGCAACTGTTCTTCAAACTGCTTGCGAGGAACCAGAGGCTGTGTGGGTGGATAGCAAGTGACCCACGGGCCAGACATGTTGCGTGGAATGTCAAATGTGGTTGGGTGCTTGGGCCCGAAATACAAAGTCAGGTTCCATTCTTCAGAGTCACCTATTCCTGCCAACGCACATGTACTGGGTGAGCTGGCATCCCATTTGGCCACTCCGATTATTTGGCGCTGGCGTGCGTTTTGCCACAGCTCGCCCACCACACACATTTGCGACTGATGCACATGGCACTGGCCCATACGCCATCCTCGGCGCGCCAACGCTTGGTCTCGAGTTAACGCCGCTGCCACACGCAGCAGCACCAGCGACTGCAGCTCGCGACGCAGCTGGTCGCGGAACTCGCCCAGGCTGCTCATCGGCACGACGCGGAACACGCGGCGAATCAGGCTCTGCTCGGGACGCGCTCGAACGTCGCTCTGCTGAGCAAACTTTGCCATTGGCGGATAATATCCTTTGACAAAGTACATGCGGCCGATTGTTGCCAGCCAGAACTCCATGACGGTGCCGCCCTGGAACCGCATCCGCACCATATACACCAGGTTGTCTGCTTGTGTGCCATGCACTCTGCTTTGGTTTGCCGCAGGGATGCGGTGCGTGCGCGCCAAATGGCTGATCACCTCGATTGGCTCGTCCACGAGCCGCCGCCACGCCGCACATGCTCGCTGTACGCTGGCCGACAGAACGTGCTGCCACTTTGCAAACTGCGCGCCTTGTAGTGCTGGAGACAGCACGAGCAAATCAGCCCGTGCCACCACTGCAGTTGCTTCGCCGGACGCAGAGTCATCGGTGACGCTGGCAAACGCCTCAGGCGCGACTCGGCGTGCGACTCCGCTTGTTGCCAGCAGCGCTCGACTCAAGAGCCCATCGCCCAGTTGGAACGACTTTGCGGCTGCATGCGCACGGCGCTGGCTCATACCGACCATCACACGAGCCATCCCTGCATAAAACTCGCCCTGCCACTGAGCAAATTGGCTCTTTTCATCAAACCTTGTATCCAGAGCTGAATTTGGCTCTTGCAGCGACCACTCGAACCGTACGCCCACGTTGTCGCGGCTCAGTGCCACCATAAGCACATCGGTGTTTGGCCCCACCGTGCGCACCGAGCCCAGCTCCAGCACTCGCGCCTCCCGACACAGCCGGTGAAACAGCTCGCGGTCAAACAGCCCACAACGAGCTCGCAAAAGTCGCTGGTGCAGCCGATCGTACGCCGTGTGTCCTTCCACAGGTGTTGCTCCTGCGGTACTGAACCCCAGCACGCTGCTCTGCCGGCCTTGTGCTGCAACAGCCAGCGACACAGCAATTGCACGGTCATCAGTCTTTGGAATAAACACTGGCGTTGGCTCTGCACCGTCCACATCCATTGCGTCATCTTCCGGGTCATCATCGCTTCGCAGCAGCTCGGCCACAGCGTCGTCGGCAAACGGCGACCCTGCATCAGCGTATCCAAAGCGCACAAAATACCGGTCGCCAAATGCCCGCTGCATGCCCGGCACTTGGCTCTGGTGCAGAACCACCCAGTTGCGCCGCCTTAGCTCAAACGCTGTGCGCCAAAACCTTGCCTCGCCTCGCACCATCTTCTTCAGCCGCTGCGCACTGCGCTCAAGTGTGTCTGCAGCTTCGGTCAACTGCTTGTGCTTTGCGCCCAGCACAAACCGCAGCTCGTCTTCACGCCGCTGCTGCTGCTGCACCTGGTTTGTTGCATGCGCTGCGTCGACACGCATTGCGCCCAGAATGTCCACCGGAAACGGTGTACCGCCTACTGTTACTTCAACGTCACCTACTCGTGCAGCGAATCCCAGCTCTTTTTGCCTTTGCTCCTGGCCGTGTCGCGACAACTGTGCTCCTTCTTGCAGCTGGACAGCCGCTTCTCGAGCTGCCCGCTTTTTGGCTGCCAGCAAAAGTCGCACCATGTCCAGTGATACTTGGATCTCCGACTGTGCTACTCGCAAACTCTCGTGCACCGATGCTCGCACCGCGTATGCGTCCATTGTGGGCTCTCCGTCATTGTCGGTTGCTACAACTTTGTCTTCGTCGCCTGCAGTTGACATGGTGTCAGAGTCAGTGTCTGATATGCCTTCAAAGTTGGCGTGCTGCTCCCACAGCTGCCCTATTTGCCGCGTCATCATGTCTTGTACCGACAGCTCTGGCTCCAGCACCACTTTGCCCGACTGGTCTATTTCGTTTACCGCCAGCTGCGCCGCCAGGCTCTCCACAGCCGCCCGCTGTGTCGAATCCGCTGCATCCATGTCAATGTTTGGCAATTTCAGAAGTGTTAAAAATTACGATGCAAAAGCAAGAAGATCAGACTCGGCTCGGCTCTTTGAGTTGCCTAAAAACGCGTTGACTGAACGCGCATCCTTTTTTCTTGTGTGAACGCGCAGTAAACACTATTCTTTTTCGCAAATACTTTAGCTGTTTGTTCTTGTAAACTACTTTCGTAATATTTTCCGTATATTTTAGACCATGGTGTATGTCCCGAGTACGCATTATGAAGACGCGTACCGACGCATAGCCGATAACGCCGCCACGACTGCAGGCGCCTCCGTGCTGTTGTTTGTGTCGATGGACGCCGACGCTTTGTGCGCACTTCGCATTCTCACCTCTCTGTTCAAACGCGACTCTATTGCTCACAAAATAGTGCCCGTGTCAAACTACGCCGAAATATCCTCAATGAACCAAACACTCGTGGCTCAGAACCAGCAGATAAAGTCCATTGTGTTTCTCAACTGCGGAGCACAGACCGATGTCCAGGACTTTGTCACGCTGCGTGACAACCTCGTGGTGATGGTCATTGACAGTCACCGGCCGTTCAACCTATACAATGTGTTTTGGCACGAACAGGTCCAATGCTTGGACGACGGAGACGTTGAAAAGAACATGGCTGAACTGCGCGAGGCGTTTAATGACATTGAGTTTGGCGACAGTAGTTCTGGAGAAGACAATAGCGACGAGTCGGAAGATGAGGCTAGCGATCAGGATAGAGAATCTCGAATTGGGCACAAGCGTGGATCGTCTGAGATGCTGGGCGATCTGGCCAAACACGACCGGCTGCGGCGGAAACGCAAGACAGATATGGATCCAGAGTCGTTCTTGCGCATGCAGCAGCAAAAGGCCGAGCGCCGGGATGCACGTGCTGTGCACCAGCAGATGATACAGGCGTATTATGCGCAAGGCTCGTACCACGGCCAGTCTTGTGCTATTAGTACGCTCATGCTGGCCGAGCAGCTGGGCCACCCGCCCTCGCTCGACACTGTGTGGTGGGCTGTTGTAGGCGCTACAAGCCAGCATGTGCTTCAGCACATCGACTCTGACGGCTACGCCGAAGTCGTGCGCCGCATGCGTGATTTGGTGCGTCGAGTGTGTCCAACGGCCTCAAACACTCGGCTAAACATTGACAGCAATGCTCGGTCTTCCAATGCTCCAGAATCAGCACTTGGATCTTCAGCTACTGTGACATCATCGTCGCAAGCTCTGCTCGACAGCCAGCTGGGGCTTCCCGGCCAACCAGACGACCCGCCGCAGCGTGAAAACATTGATCCGTTTAATCCGTATTTAGAAATGATTCCTGAAGACGAAGACGAAGGGTATTTGCGCGCTCGAGCGGGAGCGGCCAGCAACGGCGAGGCAGGGCTGCTGACCAGCAGCAAAAACATCGAGCAGTCGGTGGCGATTAGCGAATCAACCGAGCTCAAGTTTCTATTGCTTCGGCACTGGTCGCTGACCAACGCCATGCAATTTAGTCCGTATGTGGCCACGCGGCTGGGCACATGGTCGAGCAAAGGCCGGTCCCGGCTTGATCTGCTGGTCGCCAAGCTCGGACTCTCGCGGGCTGAAGCACAAGCACCGTTTTTGCATCTTGATCCGGAGCTCAAGCTGCAGCTGTATCGCAAAATGCACGCTATTGGAGCGGACTATAATATGGCTGACTCGCTCTATGCAGGATTTGTGCGCGACTATGGATGGCGCAAATCGCGGGTTTCGGCTTCTGATATGGTGCTGGCCATTTTGGCGTTGCTGCAAAAAGACGCATGGGCAGGTGAATACGAGTCGATTCACATTAGCGCATCAGGATTCTTTGCTGCCTATGACTCGTTGTCTCAGTTTGACATATTGCGCGCTGGTCTTCATGGCGCTCAGCACTTGCAACGGCTGGTGGTCGGACAAGGCATATCGATGCTCGAGCGGCAAGCAGTCAAGACGCTCCGGGTATTCCGATTGGCCATTTTAGGCGAGCTCGAAAGCAGCTCTCATGTGTTTGGATCCCCGTTTGCTCTCCGCCAACTAGCTCTGTTTCTTATGCAAACTTTGCGCGAACGCAGCAAGTCGGCTCACGCTCGGTTGCCATTCATAATTGCCGGCCCCATTGCACAAGAGACTCCTGAAGTGGACAAGCTTATGGTGTTGGGCATTACGCCGATGGATTATCCGTTGGTACGGCCACATATGGATGCTCCGTTTAACCGCAGCACGTATGCAGGAGAGTCGAGGAACCATTTTGGCATTGTTTTTGAGCAGGTTGCCAGCGAGGTGGGCGCTGAAGCCAAGCAAGGGTTCTTTGACTCGTCTGTCATGGAGATTCGGCGTTCGGATATGTCCGCCTTTGTAGACAAACTGCGGAGGCATCTTTGAACCTTTTAGCGTTTTGTATGGTTAAAGTCAGAATCTTTTTACGCTTTTTGTATGGTTAAAGTCTAAACCTTTTTTGTCTTTCTGCAGCGCTAAAGTCTGAGCCATGACTGGGGCTTATATTAACGAAACTAACCGTAGTTGCAGTCACCCAGAAAAATTTACTATAAAAATGCAAAAGTCTGTACTCTACTTTTCCTCACCAATACATTTTTAAACCAATTATTCCATACTCTTTATAATGTGCAGCATGGAGGAATACGTTAATTTTATGGACGGTAATAATGAATGTTTGTTAGATTGTATCCCCGGCGCCACGCTAGGCAATTACATCGATAACAACTCGTTATCCGTGCCCCACGAAGACCCCGTATTCTATTGCCGAGCCCAAGACAAATACTTGCATCGCGAGAGTATTTTGGACCCAAGTTTACTGCAACCAGAAGAACCTGTTGCAAACATTGAGACTATGGACAATGTTGAAATCAATGTTGAGCTTTACAACAACGAGGATTGCAAGGGAGTTGTTATACTTTGCAACGGATCAATAACGTTTAGCAATGTTAAAGACGATTGCGAACGGGCGTTGCTTTTGGCTGATGGTATGCCAATTATTGGCTGGAAAGTTGATGACAAGGATGTAGATGCAAGCGACAAAGTGTTTGACTATATAACAAGCCCAGCTCACTCAATAGTAGCCGTTATAGAACTCCTCCAAAATTGCTAACTCTAAACATGTTTGGTACATTTAGACTAATTACAACCTTTATTAGTAATAAACATACATTGCATCACCTATAAACAATGTAATTGATTGAAAAGTATAGAGTCATACAATGTATTTGTTGGTTTGACAATTGCAATTTACACAATAAAAACATACATATTGTTGGATTTGCAACAGTAAACCCATAGTGCCATATAGTCTAATTCGGTCTACAAACAATGTTTTCATTCCAAGGAAAGGGGGCCAAGACTAGTGCAGTTTGCTGGTCAAATTTAGGAATATTCGGAATTAAACACAAACTTCCCTAAAAAGTCTATTTGTGAATAAAACGTATAAAGGGATTGCATTTTATTTGTTTGATTCATGGACCACTGCTATTTTTGGATTGTCTTTACGAATTCGGTAAACAACCAGTCTACAAAAGATCTGTTATTCACCAGGACAAGAAAATAGACGGAAACCGTCAACAATAACAACTATCCTCAAGCCACAAATAATGCCGCTCATCGCAGCTTTATTTTCGGGCGATTATCCGCTGACACACAGAAGCACGGGGATTTGCTCAAATAAACCTGCACAGCACGCTAGAGCCAGCTTACAGATGTGCACCATGAAGAGAGAAAAATCACTTGTAACACAAAGAAACTAGTTTAGAAAGAAAAATAGGGGAACCCAATACGTCAAGCCACGCGGGTACCTAAATGACAAAAAAGAATGGGGGAGCAAATTTGCTCTTTTTATTCCCACCGCGAAAGGGAATTAAAAGGAAAGGAATAGTGGAGTCGGGGGAGTTTGAAAGAATAGTAAACATCATTTGGCGAGAAAGAAGGCAAAGGCATTGACGGTTGGCATAAATGCGAGTAGAAAGGCATAAAGGGGCACTCGAGTAGAGCAGGACCTTATCCCCCAACCCCCCGAGACTAGGATGCTTAAGAACGAATCCCGCGGTTCAAGCCTCCGATATTTCTTTCTCTCCGCTTATATATTTTCCACTTCTCACGAGGGGTTGTCTGCTCTTTTTATCTCTTTCACGGACCTAGCTTTTCCGTCTTCTTTTACATTATATTTTATTTCTCAATTTCCCATTGCCCCATTGCCCCATTGACTCTAGTAGGAATCTGAATTACACAGCTACTTTTGCATTATGGACTTTCGACTCTCGTAAGTAACAAGATTAGGCGAATTGTAGACAACCAGCACTTTAGACACAGCATGTATGCTAATAACTTGAAACACAATTGACATTTGACGACTTTAAAAACTATAGAGGCGAGTCGGTGCAGCAGCAGCAACGACGTCAACTCAATAACGTTGCGCTGCCGTCGCCTCTCGAGACAATGACAACCGGTCACAGTGGCCCGCTCAAGCGCAGCGCATTGGCCAATAGACATCAAACGTTTGGAGCAGCAGCAAACAGACAGCAAAAGTTTGAGACAGCAACAGGGCTGTCGGCGCAGACAGTGACAACTACAACGGTGACAACGACAACAGTAACGACGTATCCCCCGCTCAAGCTGCCGCGGGTGAAGCTGAAGAAGGCGTTGGCACCAGAGATGTATCCGCTGGCGTCGGTGCCTCCGCCTGCAGCACTGGAAAAGTTTGCCATTGACGTGAATGGACAGAACTTGTATTTTTCGCAGCACAATTTGGGAGCCAACCAAACAGGCGAGGTAAGTGTTTGTATGCGCATTAAGCAAGACACGCATTGAGTTTATGCTACAGTGTCTAATGTCTATCCCCAATGGCCAATTGTCTTTTGCGGATGTAGGAGATCCTTGCATCTATTGCAGCAAACACTGGGGACAGAACGATGCTCGAGTCGGTGGATCACGGATATGGACACGACCAGCAGATGCAGCGGGCAATGACGCCAATGTACACACAAGACGACCAGCAGCCAAACGCTTATTTAGAGTCGTTTGAGTATCCTGAGGTGCGGCGACCAGGGCGCGGCACCAGCGACCGTCGCAGCAGCAGCCCGCAGTCGCCCGAAGCTACACATGGTCACTTTGGGCGTGGTACGTGTTCGCCGTCACCTCGTATGCACCGCACACATGTTGCGTCGCCTGAGCCCACAACAGACAGTGCAGAAGTAGACGGAGCATCTGACGTCGAGACAGAGTCGGGCGACGGCGTGCATGCGCTGCCATTGCCATCGCCGCTGCTGTCGCCGCGAGCCCGGCCTGAACATATGGACACAGATGAGACCAGCACACTAGAAGTGCACAATGCGCTTGGCCACAGCGCAGCGCGGCAGCTGCAGTTTGACACCGACACAGACATGGCAACGCAGCCATCAGGCGACAGCATGTTTGGACGCACACATACGAGCACAGATATGGCGGTTACGCAGCAGCCAATGGGCCGAGACATGGAGGCCGTATATGATATGCCACAGCTAATGTCAACGTATGACAACTTGCCCGCCGCCATGCAGACGTATCTGCTGTTCCAATTGCTACGCCGCACACCGCGGCCTGGGCTGCAGTTTGCTGCACAGACGGTGGCGCCAGTGCTGCATCGCGACTTTGTCGGCGACTTGCCACGTGAAGTGTCGCACCATGTGCTTAAATTTATGGGTACACGTGAGCTGTGTCGTGCTGCGTGTGTGTCACGCTCGTGGCAGTCGGTTGTAGATGGCGATCGCGCGCTGTGGCGGGCTCGAGTAGTCGATGCTCGGTATGTGCCCGAGCACACTCATGTGCATCCGTTGTGCCATGTGTACTTTGGGCTGGGCAGCGAAGAGCCACGGCCCATTGCTGCTCCGCGCCCAACGCCGGCCGAGCTGGATCTGAGCCAGCTGGCTCCACGCCCAGACGCACCGCACGATCGTATTGCACAGACCGCCCAGCGCCTGCTGCTCCAGTCGGACCGTGACGTCACTGGCAACCCATTCAAAGCACACTTTGCGCGCTCGTACCGGCTGGACCGCAACTGGCAGAGCGGACGTTGCCGGCAGTTCAGCTTTGCATGCGACGGGGGGTCGGTGGTGACGTGTGTGCAGATGACTGACAAGTACATCATCGCCGGCTTTGACACAAAGAACATTTATGTGTTTGACATTGAGACTGGTGCTACGGTGCGGCAGCTCGAGGGCCACGACGGCGGTGTGTGGGCATTGGCCGTAGTTGGCTCAGCTGTGGTGAGCGGCAGCACCGACCGCACTGTTCGTGTATGGGACCTAGAGTCTGGACGCTGTACGCACGTGTTTACCGGCCACTCGAGCACAGTCCGGTGCTTGCAGGTGCTGCTGCCCACCGATGTTCGTACGCCAGCAGAGCGGGCCCGCGGTTCGCCTGTACGGTACGAGCCGAGCGAGCCGCTCATCGTTACCGGCTCGCGCGACACCACTCTGCGTGTGTGGCGGCTGCCCAGTCCCAGCCGCGACTCATCGTACTCTCCACGCGCGAATGGTACGCGAGTGCAAGCTATTCCAACCACGCCAGTGCCGCCACGCGACGACGACGACGACGAGCCAATGGCAGACGGCGGGATGGCCGACATGCAGATGCGCAACGTGCTGGCCATTCGACCCATGCAGACACGCAGCCGCGACGCCGTGCGCAGGACGCCTGAAGACACAGCGCCGACCACCAACCCATATTTCCAGCGCGCTCTTGAGGCACATTCGGACTCTGTGCGTGCAGTAGCCGCCCATGGCTCTATTGTAGTCAGCGGCTCATACGACTGCACGGTTCGCGTATGGGACGTTTCCACAGGAACGTGTTTGCACCAGCTCGAGGGCCATACGTCAAAAGTGTATACGATTGTACTGGACCCTGAGCACCACGCCATATTCTCGGGGTCCATGGACGGTATGATTCGTGTATGGAACTGGGACACTGGCGCGTGCTTGCGTATTATGCGCGGCCATCTTACTCTTGTCGGCCTGCTGGCTCTGCGTCACGGCACACTGGTGTCTGCAGGCGCCGACACGACGCTGCGAGTATGGGACCATCCGCTCAAGCCCAACGCTCCGCCCTCTCAGCACCAACGAGCGTTCAGCAACATTTCGGGCGACACTGTTCCCCACGTGCCACAGCCCGCCGGCGCCACCAACATAATAACTAACCACGCACTCGCTGCCATCGCCCACCACGCCGCTGGCAACTTGCAGCAACTACAGTTGCTCCAACAGCTGCAACTGCAGCAACGCGCAAACGACCAGTTGCAGCAGCAGCTTGGCGCAGCTCACGAGCCGTCAGACATTGTGCGCACAGAACGGTTTATGCTACGACAGCACACAAATGCCATTACGTGTTTCCAGCACGACGGGACAAAGATTGTGAGTGGTGCGGACTCTACGCTCAAGCTGTGGGATGTACGCTCGGGACTGTTTGTTCGAGACTTGTTGGCCAATTTGACCAGCGTATGGCAAGTGAGGTTTGACCAGCGCAGATGCGTTGCCGCCGTTAACCGCAACGATGTCACGTACTTTGAGGTCATGGACTTTGGCAGCGATATCTAATTTTTCATTTGTTTCATGTGTATCATAAAGTTACTATTTGTTTTATTTTGTATCACATCCGAACCAGTGAAAAATATTTGCCATCTCTAATTACACTAGCCGTCTACTCCATGTCTTCCAATGCAGCTTCTCTAAAATGCTGCCATACAAAGGGCTACAGAAAGCAAAGAGATGTGACTTGGGCATTTTAATTTTGGGGCTGCATTTGTCCGCTCCAAAGAAAACAAATAATTTATTTTCTTACAATATAGGGTGTGAACATTTCTGTAAACTAGAAAAACCATTGCCAACTCTGGTCGTTAAACCCACAACCTGGAGCTACTCTATTCCACATTTTCCTTTCCTCCATCTTTTTTATTCTATAGTTGCATAAACTAGTTTATTAAATACTTTTATGCAGCACAGTTTATTCTTCAAGGCTCTCTTTGCCATTGTTGCCCTGGGGCTGTACAACTTTTACAGCTCTAAATGGTCACCACCATCTTATTCAAGCTCGTGGAGCGCAGGGTTTGCTGAGCGCCAAACTGCTTCCAACCTGACATACTATGTGTTTGATGGCCCACTCGAGCAATCTGTAGGAGATACACGTCAGCACCAGCTCATCAAGCTGCCCAACAACATGGTTGTGTTGTGCACATCAGACCCCAATTCTGTCGACACAGCTGCTTCCCTAAGTGTCAACGTAGGCTCTATGGCTGACCCCAAGGAATTTCCAGGCATGGCCCATTTCCTCGAGCACATGCTGTTTATGGGCTCTGCCAAATACCCTGCTGAAAACGAATATACCCAGTACATTGCCAACAACCTGGGTGAATACAATGCATATACAGCAAACACCGAAACCACCTTTTACTTTTCCATAGCCAACCAAGCATTTGAGGGTGCATTGGATAGATTTTCTCGCTTCTTTATTGACCCTCTGTTGTTGGCTAACAGCGTGGATAGAGAAGTCAATGCTGTGGACTCTGAGTACAAGGGCAATTTGCAAAGCGATGGTTGGCGACTCAACCAGCTCAAACACTCATTGTCTGACCCTGCTCATCCATATAACCATTTCAGTATTGGAAACTTGGACACTCTACAAGTTGCTGCCCGTACCATGGGCAAAAACCTTCATAAAGAGGTGATGACATTTTACCAGAAATACTATTCAGCAGATATTATGAAGCTAGCAGTAGCAGGAAACCACTCAGTAGAACAGCTTGTAGAATGGACTGTGGAAAAGTTTTCTAATGTTGAAAGCAAAGGAAACACAAAGCTCCAGTACGAGGGGCATCCACTTGACCAACATGCTTTGGGCAAGCTGGTACATATGGAAACTATTAGCAGTGCAAATGAGATGTTCATACAGTTTGCACTCCCTGAAATGAAATCCTTATACTTGGCTGACCCAACCACATACATTTCCTCACTGCTTAGCAGCGAGTCTCCAGGCTCCCTGCTATTCTACCTAAAGAAACAGGGCTTGGCCACCAGTATACATGGCCACTTGGGCAAAGAGCATGACAAGTTTGACATTTTCCCTCTGGGAATATCCCTAACCCCTCAAGGCATGGTTCAATATGAGCAAGTAATTGAAGCTCTGTTTGCTTATTTGCAAATGCTTAAAGAGATGGGCCCACAACAGAGAATACACAGGGAAATCCAAACTATTAATCAGCTAAAGTTCCAGTATTATGAAAAGCCCACTGTGCTCCGCTGGGTTCAAGGTACCTCATCTAATAGACACAACGAGTATGTGGCTCCAGATCATTATTTGTCCAAAGATGCAGTTGTCAGAGACTTTAACGCAACTGCTATTACAGACATCTTGAATTACTTTAACCCCCAAAACTACCAAGTATTCCTTCTTGCTCAGTCCCACGCTGACATAGTGTGCAATGAGACTGAAAAATATTTCAACACATCGTACCATGTCAGCAATGTGCCTGCGCACCTGGTCAGCAACACACCAATGGATTGGCAAAAATATGGATTTCATTTGCCTGCCATTAACCCGTTTATGCCAGAAAATAAAGATGTTATAGCTAAACCAGATGTAACCAGACAACCTGCTACAATGCCCATGCTGCTGCAAAAAGATAATATGCATGAACTGTGGTTCAAGCAAGATGACCAATTCTTTACACCTCGCGGCACCATCCATTTAACTATCAAGCGGGCCAATGCCAATACATCCAAGCTTGATATACTTACCACACGAATTCTGAACATATGCATCAACCAAGTGTTTTATGAGGAATTTGATGCTGTCTGGCGTGCTGGAATGGGATTGAAAATTGATCTTTCAGAATCACAGCTTAAAATCAAAGTCACTGGATTCAATGACAAGCTTGTGCATCTATTGACAAATGTGCTGCACAAGATTCAGACGTTTACTGTAGAGCAGAATGTATATGATAGTATTATGACTGAGATCAAGCAGGCACTTGAAAATGTAAAGTTTAAGCAACCAATTCGCCAATTGGTTGGTGAAAAGAGTGACCAGCTAAATAAGGTTTCCTTTGTGCCCACCAGCTCATTGGAGCAACTGCTTGACCAGGTCACAATTGATGGCGTGCAGAAACATATTGAAACTGTGTTTAGTGCTGCATACTTTAAGATGCTCATGGTAGGCAACTTTGAACAAACAGAAGCTGTGGATGCTGCCCAACAAGTAAGCCAAATGCTCAAATCCCAGCCACTGCCAACCTTCTCTCATGTGCCTTCCCGCATTGTCAACATTGAGCCTGGTCATTATATTTACCGACACATGGGTAAGGATACCAACATGTTGAACAATGCAGTGGTCGCAACATTCTACTGTGGAATGGTCACAAACCCCAAAGACCGTACAACCATGACCCTGCTATCCCAAATCGCCAAAGACCAGTTCTTTGACCAGCTGCGGACCAAAGAACAGCTTGGCTACATTGTCGGCGCATCCACTAATAGCTTTAGCAGCGGCAAAATAACCCTAAACATGATGGTACAAGGTGAGAGCAACCCCACATACTTATTGCAACGCATTGACAGATTTGTTCATGAATTCCGACAAACACTTGCTGAATTTGATACAGTCAAGTTTGATGCCCTTGTTGAGTCTATTGCAGGCAAAGCAAATGAGAAAGTGACGTCGGTTGATGCAGAGGCAAACAGGATGTGGATACCAATTGACAAGGGGACATATGATTTTGCACTGTTGGCAGATGAGGTGGAGAGTTTGCAAAAAGTTAGGTTGGATGATGTGTTGGATATGTGGGACAGGTATATTAACCCAGAGACTGCAGTTGCATATACGCGGGTGGACGGTCAGATGTGGGCAGCCAAGACAGGTTATCCGTCAGCCAGTGACATGGCTACATGGCCGGAAAACATACTTGCATTGGCAGGATGCTTGGAAAGTGAAACCCACATGCCAGTCGACCTCTCTGGCCTATCCCGCTTTGTTCACACTGCTGTCACACAATCCAACACTGACACTATTGCATCCCTAGCCCGCCTCTACCCAATTGCAAACAGCACACAAGTCCTCAATGAGTCTGCGCCTGGCTGGTCCAAGATTAAAAATGCACTGGATATGGCAATGTATCCACGAGCTTCACATATGTTGCCAGATTCAGTGACCAATTTTGCTCACATTGGCATGTACCAGACAGTAGAAGGCAAGTGGGTCATTACTAATGTTGACAAGTTTAAGGCTACACAGGCGTTGTTTGGACTAGCTGTACCTGTCACCAAGCTAATCCCCAACACTACTGCATTTTAAAACCATAAAATTGTCTAGATAATTAGTTTGGTTTGCTCTTATATCTCTGTTTTGGATATATGCACAATATAGTTGTTTTTCTGCCTTTGGTTTATGTTGCATAACCAATAAATAAACAATTTTCAAATGTGTAAGAGAATGTAGAAACTTTATTGGAAATACTTTATAAAAGTAAATACAAGAGAGAAAATATGTGTCGTTAAATTGCCATGATACGTATGACAACCACTTGCATAAATTATAAATATTAGCATTTTTCTTTCTTGCAGGGCAACTACTTCACTATGTTAAATTAGTTTGTAGAGTACATTACAGCACGTAAGCTGTATTTTTCCTCGTATGCTTAGCTCGTATTTTTATGTTATAACCCAGGGATATCTGAACAGTTATCCATGTCAGCAGATGTTATTCTTGTAGAAATTAGTATATTCCGTTGCTTTTCTCATGTCGTTTAGTTGGTTTTTGTTAATGGCTGCTATAGATTCTGTGTATAGTTCGAGTAGGTCAGACTCGAGGCAAAGTGGATGCTCGCCTCTAATTATGGCCATCATTTGCGTAGAATTACAAGTATGGTGATACGCTTCCACTATCATGCGCACCGACTCGCATTCTTCAAGCGACGGCTCTGCAGCAATAAGTTTATGCTCTTCTGTAAACTCCATCGTGTCAATCATAAAGAGTTTTCTGCAGTGTACAGTTAAAATGTAAGTGAATAATGTAGCAAAAGTAAAGTAGGAAAGTAAAGAAAAAAGGGCCACTCTTCTTGTTACTATAAATGTTTCTAGTGGATGGTGCAATGTCCTAGGGGCCAAGTCTCGGTAGGTGAGGCCTCTTTTGCCATTCGCTTTTTGTTTGTTGCAAAAGAAAAAGGGGCAAATGATGGCGGAGCAGCTTGACTGGAGCAACACATTCACACACCAGCAGCCAGGAATAAGAAATTTATTAATTGTTAGAGCGTGTCAGGCAAAGAAGCCGACTTGACGTGTATGGCGAGCACAAGCACATTACTAAAAGTGCCAAGTAATTAAGCCGCATATTAAATTTATTCAAAAGCCTTGCTGTTTTCTACGCTGATGACGCCTTGTTGCGCCAGCAAAAGTTGTCTCGGCATTTTTCTTTGTAGAGCATCATTGTTGCAATCGACGGGCCGGTGCCAAGCACATTATCCCTCCTTTTTTCTTTTGCCTTGTAGCTTGGCTGCTTGGCATGCGAGCTGGGCAAATCCTTTCTTTTTATTTTATTATTGGCAGCCTTTACAAATTCTGACTTGGCACGGTTAACCTTATTTAGGATGTCGTTTTTCTCAGCGGCGGGACACTCACCAAACACAAATTCTGACGCTGCAGCGATATGCTTGAAGTCAAGCCGGACATGACGTTGCCAAGTCTACGGTTACTTTCTTCTAGAACCAAAGGATATGCCAGTTGGTTCGGTTTCTGTTTAGTTGGGTGCAGGTAACCCGGTAATTTTTAGGTAGATAAAGCCAAGGAATTTTACCAAGACTGTTTGCTGTACTTAAAGGACCAGGGGCAGTCTTTTGCTTTTTCTTCTTTTTCTCAAACAAGAGCTCATCCACAGCTTAAAAGATAGCGATAAGGCAGAAAAGAAACACCTGCTCTTATAAAGAAGCAAAAGCACGGTGAAATACAATTGCGCTTTACCGCTCGTAAAAAACCAAGATTTTTTTACACGTCTTGGCTCCTTTACTTTTAAATTTCTTTACCAGCTTATCTTTTGTCATGACCTCTGCTGCGTCAGCTGCCAAGTGGAGAATTGGTTAAATAAACCGTCTGCGCATGCATCGTTTTTTCAAACTCAACTTTTCTCATTTATATTCAATTATACTTTTAAAACCATGACATCGGCATCTACTATTGAACGTCGCCATATGCAGCTGCGCAAACAGCAAGCCAGCAAACGGAGTTTGAGCAGTTTGAGCATCGATACGCAGTTTGTCATTGCGCATACGGACTTTGAGTCGCAGTACAAGGGGATATTGTCGATCCGGCGCGGCGACATTTTGCGGATAGAGAGCGGAAGCGATATGGAGCAAAAGTGGTGGCGCGGAACAATTGTGAAGAGCTATTATGGGAGCAAAGGGTACGGGTACTTTTTCCCCGTGCTTACAGAAGAGTATGACTTTATGGACAGCCGCATTGCCTCGCGCATTCCCATGGCGCTCATGAAGTTGAACGGACAGCACCGCAACGCCCGACGCAACCGCTAGAATTAACCAGGGTTAAACACCACCATAGACACGCAATGTAGACATTATGTAAAATAAAACCAAGGTGTTGCAACCTTTATTTAATTAAATTTCCAATTTTACACCGTAAATGCTCATAAATTAACCAGCAATACAAAAACTATCACGTTCTACGCAATTTGTTTAAGCCTTGAGGAAATCCTGAGTCCAGTACAAGTTGTCCACACCGAATCCAACAAAGTTGTAGTCACCGATCATGTTCGCATAATGGCCCGCGCTGTTCTTCCATGCGGACATGACGTCGGACACGGACTTTTGGTTCCACGCGATGTTCTCGGCGGCGCCTTGCCAGTTGATGCTGTTGGCCGAGTAGCGAGTGCCCAGAGATCCTGCAGAGTCAGAGTGCGTCATGGAACGGACACGGCTTTGGTACTGCGAGTGGGACTGGGCAATTGCGCCAACGCGGGTGTCGAGGGAGACGGAGGACTTGCCGGCAGCGGCGCGGATCGCGTTCAGCTGCTGCAGCATCTCTGATTGCCAGTTGCTCGCTGATGGGGTTGATGTAGGCTTAGTCTGGGTAGTTGACGGAGCCTGGGTAGTCGATGGAGCCTGGGTGGTCGCAACTGGGGTCGAGGAAGCCGCTGGGCGAGTGACGGTCGCAACTGAAGAAGACGTCGGAACCGGAACAGTGGAAAACGCAGGCTGCGTAGCCACATTCGACGACTGCGCACCATGACCCACTGGAGGAACAACATGTCCCCCTTGCACAGTCTCCGTTACGGTAACCACAACAACATCGTCCTTGGGCACCTGCACCTGGGGCTGCGCAGTAACCGTGGCATACGCGGTCTCCACAACATAGTCAACGTTAACCTGGTTAAATCCACGAACAAGCACGGGCTGCGCTCCAGCCAACATGCCAAACACAGAGGCAATCAAAACAGATGTAAGCTTCATATTTAAAATTCAAGAACCAGCTTGGAGTATAGAGTCTTGCGAAGATCTGGTCAACAGATTTATAAAGACGTCTAGAAATGTCGTAAAAGAGAGAAGAGAGATGAAAATACAGAGAAGAAAGCGAGGGAGGACATGTTCTATTTATCTTGTTGCGCGTTTGCATTTCTTGGGAGGTTGATAGTTTTCACACTGCCTTCTTTAGCCAGTTTCCCCAAAAAAGATTAGCCAAAACCTACTGCTGTCAAATCGGTCTTGCCTGCGAAGACCGAACAGCGCCAACATTTTTCTCATCAAAAAAATCCAACCCGGTTTTGCTAAATTTGGCTGCATTTCCGCTTCACACTCGTCGTTGTCACATACTGATTCTGATAGGTTGTAGAAGAAAGAAAAAGGAAAATTCCGCCAATCAGTTTAATAGACCGCCAACTCATTTCCACTCTCTTTTGACAAGACCCAATTAAATGGACAGGTGAGAACAGCCCGTTTATGCAGATTGGTTTGGATCAGCCCCCAATTATCCAACATTACAAACCGGGTACTGACAGAGTGGAAAGGGAACAGGTGATTTGGCACAGGCGTTGATCTGGACTATGGACTGTGAATCATCTCCCTGTTTTTCGGCTGAACAGGCGAACCTGCGTTAAAATGAGAGTTTGCGTTTTGTGGCAATCACGCAATGCTCGATCACTTGCTTGATTCGCACGGGGCGGTTGGATCTACTCTGCAGTTCACGTGGACGCAGATTGGCCTTTACATTTGTTTGGAGCTGGGATCTGCCGGTCGTTGTTCTCAGTTGGCTTGTGAAAACTAGTATCAGAGCCGGTGTTTACTAGTACAACAAAGGCACGTTTGTTGAATAATTAAGAACAAAATTCATGTTCAACCTTGGAATAACACATAGAGTTTTTGTTATTCAGTGTATGGAACACACATTGTGGCAATTGTATATTCCAAACCACACAATTAAAGCAAAAAAACGCATGCACAGTGCTGCACAATCCCGGCAAATGTCTTTCCAAGATAAAGTAACCATTCCCAGCATATAAAGTGGATGTCTTGAGAAAAAGTGGTATTCGCAATACCTCTCACTTTTCAATAATATTATACAATACCAGGATCGCAATCACCATGGCGTCTGAACAACTGGTTCTGGATGCTTGCATATCTTCTGGACCAAGGAATTATGCCAGAACGTGAGTCCATGCCAGGTCATGCCGGGGATTGAGGCTGCATATGCCTGGCCAGTGTGGATTTATTCTATTATTGCCACTACAGTGCGAATTTTGTTTTTAAATTTTGAATATTCAATAAATATTTAAACATTACTACCAGTTCATCATCCGCTCATCTTACTACCCGCTTGCTGTGTTGCCCGCCTAGTACATTGCCCACTTACTATGTTTCCTGCTCAGCTCGCCATCTGCTCATCTTGTAGCATGTGCATCTTGTTGTCAGCCCATCATGTCGTCTGCTTGCTGTGTCGCCCATCCAACTTGTCATTATTTTAGCCAAAAGTTGCTTAGATAAAAGTTGCTTGACCTAACCTATGAATTAGAATACATTAAAACAACGCTGAAAAGTAAAAGAGCAAAGAAAAGTAGAGAAGAGAGAGAAGACAAGAAACAACAGAAAAGTGCAGCTTTTATATCCTGGCAAAAAATGGAGGCTTAATGGATAAGTATTCCAGCCCAAAGATATTTGACAACCCCTGGCTCTGCATTTCAGCTGTGCACTTTTCAGCCTTTCTGCGGTTATAACTGCAATTGTATTTCTTGCAGCATCAATTCCACCAATGTACTTTTATAGTGGTATTTCAATTGTATATTCAGCAGCTATATCAGCGGTTTTCAGTCTACAAATAGCAATAAAGAAACACCCAAATGTAAGCTAAATGTCATCAAATAAAGGTACATACATGTAAATAGTATTTAAAACTGTGACAACATTGATTATGCTATACTTTTACTAGCTAGCATAAATAGTATTTCACCAGAATTAAATATAAATCTTTATATTGTTACAAAATGGTGGCGGGCAACAGGCACACGCACTACAAGGACTAGTTAAAAGAATTAGTAAAATTTAATACTGAAGATTTCAAACGCTACTGTAGAAATGTTCGCTTATTTAAATGTTCGGCGGCGGCCCTCGCCGCTGCTCCCATTGCTATTGCTGTTGTCGTCTTGTCCTTTGTGTGCATTCGCAGTTGCTTGTACGCTCGTCATGATTGGACAAAAACTGGTGTCATCACAAAACATTAATTTCCAAAAAACCATGATTTCCAAGACAGATCCATCTGTGAGCAGGTAATCACTGGTTGCGGGGCAGGGGTGGGAGCCCTTGCTGCCCGCCCAGCCGGGTGCCGGCCGGGTCAGCTCCCCGGCCGAGGCTCCCGTAATAGTACACAAGAATTCAAGAGCCCATTCGGGGTAGCAATAGGTATTCGGTGGTGCACGCAATGAATTTAGGACAAGAGTAGGCAGTTGGTGCTCGAGTACAGTTGTTGAGGCAAAACACATTAGACCCTGTTGGTACCATGCAGCCTTGTTAGAGTCTCTTGGTCTGCTAAGCATAAAATGCAAAAACAGAGTTGTAGAACCAAGATTATCTTTATACGAGTTGTGTACAGTTGCTGGCAAGGGTTAGTGGAACAGCCTTCGTCGTATCTGGCAGCAGCTAATCGAGGCACCCAAAGCCACTCCAAGTTTATAACACTTCCGGCTCGTTAAAGCTTAACCTAGGGGGTTATTTAGAGCTAACTCAAGATCACTGCCATAGTGAGAAACGGTCAAAAATATCATACATCGACCCCGACTACTACAGCTTGGAGTTTCCACCGTGGGCACAAGGCCCAGACATTTGCCGGTGCTTTTGGTGCCACGAAATATACGCAAACTTCCAAGCATACACGCAACACGCCCGCAAATGCACAAAACGGCCATTTGTATATCCACCATACTGATATTTAGTTTTGATCAAATCAATTATTTATAAAAATCATATCTTTTTTCCTTTACTTTTTTTACAACTACTGGGAATGGAGCAGACAGACACAGAGTACAAATGCGAGCCCACAATGGTGGTGACGAACCATGCGCGGGTAGACACGATACGGGCAAAGCGTATATATGTGTACACGGTGGAGATAACTAATGCGGATGCACCGGACGAGCAGCTCAAGGACACAGCGACGAGGATCGAGCTGTTTGCCAAAGCAGTGAACCAAAGCTCACTTGTGTTTGACGGCCGCGAGTACGCATACACAGCCCACAAACTCTCAAACTGGACCACAGCATCTGTGCACTCGACTAGTGCATCATTTGCGCATACGGCGTTTCACGTAGCTCTCCACATGCACCGCACATACGACACAACGCTGTTGTTCAAGGATCGCAGGCAGGTCAAAGAAGCCGCAGAGACCGACGAGCGCGAACTAAATGCTCGAGGCATTGAGTTTGCCCTCGACAGTATCATACGCAGCGCAGGCATGCACACCGAGACGCTCGAGCAACACGAAGGGGACAAGGCGACTGGGTTCTCTGTACATTGGGAACATCGAGCATCGGTGCGAGTGCTGCGGAGCGGTGTATATGTGGCCATAAATGCCCGTGCCCGGCCAATAACTAATGTTAAGACGGTGGCCGACCTGGCCCGTGCGTTTTTCCGAACCACGCCTGGTCCCAGTTCTGCATGGACGCGCTTCGACGCAAGTGTACGAGGACTGCGTGTATGTATTGGCTCAGAACATGTGGTGCTAAACGGGCTCACTTCACGAGCACACCGCGACTTGAAGATTAATGGATCAACCATCAATGAACACTACAAATGCACAAGTTTGGACACTGACTGGCCGTGCGCAGTTATCGCCCATTCGAACACGCCCGTGCCGTTAGAATTGTGCACAATGGAGCCCCAACTGTTGCCTCGAATCAGTGGATGGCAGCGAATGAAGCTTATGGCACAGAGCGTATTAACTCCCACTCAACGGCAGCGTATGTTGGAACGCGCAGTACAGCACATTACACGAGTGTGTGCAGAGGACCCTGGGATTAGTGACTTTGGAATCGTAGTGAGTCCTGAACTGGCTCGTGTCCAAGGCCATGTGTTGCCCCGCCCTTGCATATCGTTTGGAAGCTCCACTTTTGCTCAACTGGATCCACAAGCGTCGTGGACCATAGGCCAAAACACACTCTACAAAGCAGCCCATATAAGTAAATGGGCCATCGCTGTGTTTTGCAGCAAACAACAATGCCCCGAATCGCAGCTCCTCGCGTTCTCCAAGCAACTCATAAAAACAGCTCATGAGCTAGGCCTCGATTTTGACGAATCGAGGCCCCAAATCATTTATGCACAAACACCTCGTGTATTAGACACATTAAGCACTGTACGGGACGCACAAATCATCATTTGTGTGGTGCCATCGACTTCTGTATCGCTGTACGGAGAGATCAAACGCGTTGCGTATACGCAGCTAGGTATCCACACGCAATGCGTAAACGTTCGCAACACAAAAGGCAGCCGTTCAAAGCTAGTCGAAGCACTGGTGTTAAAGATCAACACCAAACTCGGCGGGCAATCAACCAATTCGTTTGAACCAACCGAACCTACCATGTACATTTCGGCCGACGTCTGTCATACAACCGAAATCAACGTATCTGTAGCCAGCTTCGTATGGTCCGTAGATTCTGGGCAAAAGTTTGCTGGCACAGTTGTGCAACATCCCAAGCGGCAAGAAATAATCGAAAACATGGATGTTCTTACACGCCATGCGTTGCGTGTGCATTACAAGCACACACGAGTAAAGCCAGTGCAGATTGTGTATTTAAGGGATGGAGTCAGTGACTCGCAGCTGGAGGATGTGCGACGCATAGAGTTGGACGGGATTATACGGGGATGCAAACTGGTTGATCCCAAATATGAGCCTCGAGTGTTGCTCATGATAGCACGCAAACGGCATTGCACGCGGTTTGTCCAAGAAACAAGTAACTTTGAGAACTGCGTGCCGGGCACCGTGGTTACGGAAATGACTCGTAACGGTGGATTCCACCTTATTGCGCATCACGCAATACATGGAGTATCCAAGCCCACATATTTTCTCATCACCCACAACACGACTCGTATGTCGAACGCCGATATCCATAAAATGACATACGACTTGTGTTTTGCGTACCCGATTGTCATGCGAGCAGTCACAATGCCTGCTCCGTTGTATTATGCACACAGGCTGTCGGGAAAAGGCAGAGTGCAGACCAATGAGCCGTTTGATTTGTTGCCATATTTCAACACAGTGAAAAAGAATGCAAAGGCAAAGCACACGGATGTGTATTTGGTTCCTGTCCACCAAAACTTGGCCCATTCGATGTATTTTATGTAACGTTTATTTAATACATTACATGTGGGACTTGACGTTTATTAATACATTACATGTGGTACTTTAGCTCGGGAAACACTGCTGTTACGACTGCATCAAACATCAATAGAGCCAGGTTAAGACTAGGCGCTGTTAACTGTACCGAGTCAAACACTAGCCTCGCCCCGTCTCGAGCATTCTTCCGGCCTACCATACTGCCCAACACTCTTGGCACAAACCACACCATTTGGTCTCTCGCCCTCACCCCCGTCTCATGTCTCTGCTCATCTGTACGCACGCCAAACCCCCTAAACTTCTCCGGCTCTCTCATCACCTGCGGCCACAACGTAGACCGTAACCCGCCTAGCAATGCACTCAGCCGCGTGTCATCCACAAACGAATCGACTGATAGTCGAACACGCCGCTCGACTGTGCCCCCGAATATATGACGGAGGAGTATGGAAATGGCTTGACGTCGGAGCCAGTTGCGACGGTTCTTTAGGCCAAACAGCTCGATAAACAGGTCGCTCAATGGATCGATAAACAGAGACGCCGACGTATCTGGCACTTGTTGTTGCTGCTGCATAGCGACTTGCGTGCCCAGCTCTTGCACAATAATCTCAAGCATCGAGTCTGCTCCCGTAATGCCCTCGATATCCTCGCCCACTGTTTTGAATATCTGTTCCATCCACGCCGCCGGTCGCTGCGTCTTTGCACTCTCCGTATCGTCATTTTGCGATACGGATGGTGGCTCGGTTGACGATAGAAACATGCGCATAGGTCGGGAGTTGCATACCACAGGGTCGCGCAACAACCCTTGGATGTACTTTTCCAGGCCGCTTCGCCGGTGCTCGATGTCTCGGTCTTTTTGCAGTCGCTGTAACGGCGTGCGGGCGGGCAGCTCGTGCAGTCGCATTTCGTGCGGATATACGGATTTTAGTTCTCGGTGCATGGCAAAGAACTCGCGGTACCGGCGGCCCACCACCCAGCCTGTAGGCGCATGTCCTGCTCTGCTGCCCTCGTACGTTGTGGGCAGACTTTGCTGCAGTTCAATCAAATACACCACATGAGAACGTGCCTCTGCGTCGGCCTCATCGCGCGTGGGCTCTGCCGTAATGGCGCGTGGAATGTGTACGCGTGTCCGGTGTGGAGCTAAAACGTGGTCAGCCAACGCGCACTCGTATTGCCGCTGTTGTTCCATTTCCGCATGGACTTCGCGTCGCAGCCCGCGAAACGACGCGCGTAATACGCGTTGCTCGTGCTCGCGGTGCCGAGACCGCGCCTGCCGCATAAGGGCCCGGACAATTGCCATTTGGTGAGTCTTGCGTTCCAAGTCTTGCGCCAGTTGCAATTGTCGCTCGTCGAGAAACAGGTCGCCAGGTGTTGGTGTTTTGATAACGCGGGCCAGCACCAACGACTCTGCCTCGTCTTCGTCTTCGCTGCCAGAGCTTGCGGTGTTTTCTGCGTCTTGGCTCTCGTCGTATTCTGCGTTGTCTTCGTCTTCTTCGCCCACTGGAGACGGTGGCTCGGCGGCTTCGAGTGCTTGGTCCAGGTCGCCCAGTGCTATTGACCGCAACGACGCACTCAGTCGCCGCACCTCTGATCTTCCCACACGCCGGATCAGTCCCTCGCTATTCAGCGTAGCTGGGCTGTCAAACGTCTGGGTCATTGGACTATTGAATGTCGTAGGACTGTTAAATATCTGGGTCGTAGGACTGTTAAATGTCTGGGTCGTTGGACTATCAAATGCCATTGGACTGTCAAATGTCATTGGACTATCACCGCCTTGAGACAGCCCCGCAAGCAAAGTCCGAGACGTTGACGCCAGCGCCGGCGCCGTACTAGTCCCTACCACCGGCTCATCATGCCTCCCTCGCACCGAGAAATTCCACCTCCGAGACACCGAGCCTCGCCGATTAGTCCCCATTGTCTCCGACACCCGCCGCTTTGTTCTTCCAGCACCTTCTGACACCGTGTCCACAGTCTCGCTAATCATATCAGTCTCACTTGCCTCGCCAACACTTTGCATTACTGGCTCAAACAACGCCGCCTCAATCTGGTCCTGCCGCGGCGTCACATAATACTCTTTAAGGAACTGCGAGTAAAACGCACTGCGCAGAAATGGCCCCAGCATGCTTGTCTCCATATGCCGGAACACTGCCGTTTGCACAAGACAAATCAGCTCAAACGCCTCTCGACACACCGATTCATCCAGCTTTGTCGTGTCAAGATCCAAAGCGCCAGCCACGCGGTATGGCTTCAACACTCGCTGTACACGAGAAATCGCCGCCTCCACTTCGTCGCCGCCCACCGATGCCAGCTCATCCACCCGCAGTGTAAAATAGTTCTTCCACAGCGTACGCACAATGCTGGGAAATATCTTTTGCGGTTTGGATGCCTGTCGCACGCCTTCGACGTTTACCCAAAACTCCAAAATGAACTTGCATCCGATTACGTCCATGTACTCAGTAAACGCAGACAAGGATGTGACGTTGCTCAGGATCTCGCGTTGAGTGAACTGCGGAGGGCCGAGCTTGGCCGGGTCGTCGCGGTGCTGGTAGTAGGTTGATGCCCGGGATACTGTTGATTTGCGCAGACGCCGAGGCACTGCCAGGGGGTCGCTGCCCCCAGAAACTGTGCGTCCGCTTGATACTCTACGCGCAGACACATTTGGATGCACGGTGCTGGGTGGCTGGGCATGCAGGGTCCGTGGCTCGGGCAGGCTCGACACTGAGCCCCGCATTAAAGACGTGGGCCCTGCAGACATGCCCAAGCCCTGCAGAAACGACCCTGATGCTCCCGAGCTGCCCCGCCGCCTCGCCGTAGCACCAGCCGACAGCGCCTGGTCGCGACCCAGCATCTCCATCCGCCGCTCTGCCTTTTTCTTGGCCACATACAGCCGATTAATATATACCAGCACATCGCGCACGCGCTGTCCATGCACAATATCGTCCTTGTTCTGGCCCATGATCAGAATCCGGCGCTTGCGGATCTGTGCCAACACATCCTCGTGTATTCGCGCTAGCTCCTCGACATCTGCACACTCGTCAATTGTCGTCATAAACTGCTCATATGTACGCACTACCGGTCGCTCACTCGTCTCAGAGTCCAGTGTGCTTTCGTTGCTCTTGCGGCCCATACGCCCATCGTCTGGAACGTCATTGGGCACAGGTGTGTCACCACGTGCTTGCTGATCCAGTGCATCGCGCAGCTCGTTGACCATATGCTGCTCGCGAATCAATCGCTCAAGTTGTGAGTCGAGGAGCTGGTTCACAGTATCTGGATCTGCAATGCTCAGCACTACGGGTCCCAAAAGTGCGCCAGTCAACAGCTCACGTACCAACACGCGGTGCGGGGCAAACGACGACTGCTCGGGCGCCAGCACCAGCGGCACCACCAAGTCGACCACTTTCCGCACATGCGCCATAACCCGCCGCTTACGTTCCTCAGCACTTGCTCCACTCTCCATGCCATGTAACGCCGTATGCCACCGTATGGACGGTGACGCTGCGTACATGTCGCATATTTTCTGCTTTGCACTATCGCCAACCATTGCAGTGTCTTCCAAGACCGCTGCCTCGCATTCTTTAATTGCATGTATATGCGCCGTCACTATGGGCAGCACTTGTCCGACCACGATTTGGGCAGCATCTATTTTGCCGCTCATACGCTCGGCCACTGCATCCACCGCTTGCACCATTTGCGCCAATACACAGCGTGGAAACGACGTGTCGGCGGTGATGTCGCCAAACCACGACTGCACAAAGTCCCGCACCACCAGCTTCAGCACCGTGAGCAGTTCTGCTGCCACCAACGGGAACCCCATTTGCTCAAGCTCAAGCGTTGGCTCATCTACAGAGCGGTTAAAGTCGGTTGGGAACAGCGATGAGGTTATTGCTCGTGGCAGCTGGCTGGCAAACTGAAGGCGCGGGATCTGTGGTACTCGTGGGTCCACCGTTAGCTCGCGCTTATGTACACGGTGTGTGTTTGGCCCAAATGCGCCCAATTGACGCCGTTGTCGTTGTCGTCGCTGGAACCAGTACGATGCTGCGATGTTTGTGCCCAGCAGAGTCGCCACCAGCGCGCCCACCACGAGCGGTGCGAGCAGCGCGTATCCGAGCAAAAGTCGTGCTGCTGCGACCACTGCTGAGTACATTTCGTGTTTGAATTCAAGTGCCCAAACAGTGGCTTGTATGAATATACCAAAATAGTTGAAGACAAAAGTGCAAAAGTAGTAACATTGGTGAGTAAATGCAAACATCACGTGTACACACTATTATCCTCAAGCGCATTTACCCACTCCAGATAATAAACCATTAAATGTGCCTTTTCTTTCCTTGCCAAACAATAACCTCTACGCTAGGCACATAAAGATGAGCCGTATATAACCCCTCTCTTTCCTTTCTCCGCTCAACCCACGCAACTCTATAGATACTTCAAGCTATGCCCTTGTCGCTTACACCAGACAACATTTTGCACAAGACACTGCACGACCGGTTCTCCACCACCCGAAGCAGCTGCGAACGGGCAATGCTCGCATTAACTCTTCAAGCGTTTAGCGAAGTGCAAGTACGCCGACAAGAGACACAAAGCCGAGTACGTGAGCTGTCGTTGCAAGTACAACGCACAGAATCTCAGATTATGCGCATGCACACACACTTGTTTGGCACAAGCCGGTCCTCCGACTCCACGCTCAACGGATTGTCGCTGGACAAATACTCGTTGGCCGACGTCCGTGTTATAGACACGCTCAACGCGTTGCTTGGCGGCCAAGAATCACGGCTGCGTGCCACCAAAGAAGAACTAGCGTTGGCCGAGCAACGTTTGGCCACTCTTGTTACCGCTTGGGCAACAAAGTTTTAATTTAATTCGAGCACAATAGACTGAGATTTCATATAAACCAATGTAAAATGTCTAGTTCTCGGCCACAGTGCGAGTTTCGATCACTGACGCTGGTGCGGGCATGCCTGACTTGCCGGCTTCCCACTTTGCGACTTTAATCGCCATGCCTTCACGCTTGGCAATCTCGGACTGCAGCTCGGGCTTGGCCGTCCGACGCAAGGCACGCGCGGCAATGCTGCTGTACTGGAGGTAGCTACACCGTAATTAACAAGCGGGATTAGGCACATTTATAATCCTAGCGTCCAATGCTGACTGCCGATTCACAGCTGCCCTCGATATAAAGAAACTTACTTCATACCCACGGTTCTCCACGCAAACGTCATTGTTGTAAATATAGCTCGTTGAAAGTATGAGAGGTACGACCAAAAAATTCAAAATTCGAATTCCAACAACCAAGAAACAAAAAGATTAAAAGCACTCTTATCCGGTAATCAGTATGATACGAGTGATTAGATCGTGGTTGATTAGAGTCCAATTTTTGGCAACACGTCGTTTAGCCACCGCACGAGGGAGCGGTCAAGGGCGCACAGTTCTCGCTGCTTGTTCCAGAAATGGGCAGCGCCCGGGACGATGCGCGTGACCACACGATCTTCATTTGGTGCAGCCATGCGCATAAGCCGGTCGTACTCCCACACATCGTCGTCAGGCACAATCTGGTCTTTGCTGCCCGTAATATTGAGCACAAAGCAGCGATGCAAGGGCAACGCCTGCACAACCGACATGTCCGTACACGAACGCTCCGCCATATCGTCCAAGGATATCCAGTACTCGCGCACCAATTTTGCATTTGCGGTGCCCTCGATTTTGGTTCCATTGCTTTTGGTTGGCTTTGTGCCGTACCGTCGCCACAGAAACTTTCCTGACTCGCGCAGCTGTCGCTGGTTCTCTTTTGTCCACCGCATGGTGATTTCTCGAGCCAGCCAAAACCGCCCCGACAAATTTATTAACAGCGGCGGACACATGTGCATGTGCTTGAACGCAAACAGCATCATGCTTGAGGCGCCTTTGGAGTGCCCAAGCGTACCGAGGACAAACGCAGGCCCCGAGTTTGGAATGCCCGTTGTTTGCAAGTGTTTGACAATGCTGGCAATGTCGTCGGCCTCATTGTAGTAGTTGCCGTACGATGTTGTACCTGTGCTACAGCCGTTGCCGTGAAAGTCAAACGCCACAGATGCTATCGATAGTTTATTGAATGTCTCCTGCACATGTCTAAACACAGGAGCATCAATGTTGTCGAGCAGTCCGTGGCTCAGCACAAACACCGCGATACGTCCATCGCGTGTTCTGCGCGGCATGTTTGGCACCACTGCTCGGGCAAACAACTGGGCGTTGCGGCTGTGCACAAAAAACTCGGTCTGGCTCATTTCTACGTATCAATAAATAAAAATTCAGTTAATTGTAAAACGTTTACAAGACTCAAGCGTGTCGCTTGCATTGTCGGTAGTTTTATGTCGAGCTGCAAGTGTTTAAAATTGCCGCAAGGAAATTGGCATGTATTGGGACACTAGCCAAGAAACTGGCAAGCGTCTGAGATCTTCGTGCTGCGCAACCTGCTTCTACATGTGCATATTTGTTCATGGTTAAAAAGAACGACAATCTTGTCAAACGGTCATTTGATGATCGATTAAGATTACCCTTATTATTTATAGTTGAACTACAAGATCTTGTCAAAAGACACCAAAAATTGGTGCAAAAAGCTCCCCACGTGAAATACCTAGATAAAAATGGCACGGGTTTACGAGTCAGAGCTTTTTCGGCGGACCGTGGAACCGACACTGCTCCCAATACATCTGCGGCGTAGCAACCTCCACAGGCAACTTTGGGTTATTTCCCTCAAACATATCATACTTGTCCAAAAACTCAAACATCGACCGCAGATTTGCATCCGGTGCAAACTCAAACGGCACACAAACGGCCGCTGCCTGTATCCCTGTCACTTTAGTAAACGCTTCAATTATTTCCTGCGGCGAATAGTATCCAGAGACCGCCGGTACAATTGCATGGACGTATTTGGTGCGGTGGTCGATTATGTGCTTGACAATGGAGCCGAAATCACGGTTAACGTCGATGTACGGGAGTTTGCGCGTTGTGTCGCCAAAGAACCCAAACGCCAGTTTGCCATTGTCGTCCCACCGCGCACTGGCTGCTACGTTTTGGAAATACACCGCCGACTGCACGACTGCCCATTTGAGAGGTTGCTGAGCAAGGTACTGCTGGATCTCATGCTTGTCCTCAAAATGCGTCACATTCGTGCACTCGCCTCGAGACACTCGCAGTGCACTGGGCAGCGTGCTAAACACAATAAATTCTACATTGGCCGACACACATGCGTTAATTATGCGCTGGCCTTGTTCGGCTTCTGAACGGTTCTCAGAAGCTGCAAAGTACTGCGTCATTCCAAACACCACTTGAGCACCGGCCACTGCTTTAGCTATGCTCGAGTCGTCCACGTTTGCTTCGACCCACTCCACTTGAGGGTACTTTAGCGCTAGTTCCAACACTTTTTCCGAAGTTGTTGACCGCGTCACTGCTCGTACATGGTACGCGGAGTCGCTTGCCAGTGCACGAAGAACCGAACCGCCTTGGTGCCCGGTTGCGCCAAACACTACTACAGTTGTTGACATTGTATTATCTTTAAATAAAATACGAACCAAAAAGAGAACAGAGATTTATTGGAATTGTGTGGCAGTGCCAAAAGTATTTAACTATAAAATTAGACAATACAACGTTGTTTTGTCAGTGCGGGCATTACAAATCCAAACATCATATGCCAGCATATGCCGAATGACAATTAATGCATCGTTTACAACAAAGCATTTTCTCGCACTGATCGTTTACACTGAAATTACGTAATTAGGTTGGGCACAGATGGGTTTATTAGTTGAGAGCTAAAAAGTAAAAATGAATGAAATGAAAAGGAAAGATGCAAGTAATGCAATTTTTAAAATGTAGATATTTAGTATGCTATTTTTGGTGTGCGTTCATGAGGAATGCAAGTTCATCGTAATCTATTCAAAGATTCACGGAAGAAAAAAGTGGTCGAGCGTAAAAGCTGGCTGGTAAAAAAAAAAGAAAAGGCATAAATATGCAAGTGGTGGAATTTTTAGTGGTACTGTGTTCTCAATGAGAATGCAAGTTCATCGTGCAATCTATCCAAAGATTCACGGAAAGAGAAATGTCGAGCATAAAAGCTGGCTGGTAAAAAGAAAAGAAAGAAGGGAATAGGGCGGTTCACAAAGCACGCCAAAAAGAGGATTATTGGAGTTCAGACCAGCTGTAACTCTAAAGACAAAAACAAACCACGGCCAGCAAATAACCAAAGGTCAAAGCAACAAGACACTCTAAACGCGACACGTCTGTCAAGCGAATACGAGTGAAATGAAGAATACGAAGGATTAAACCCAAAAGCAGTAGCGAATATGCTGTGGTGCAGATTATAGAAAAAGTCGTCCAAAGTCGTGGAGGCTGTATATGGCTACGACCAAACCGCCAGTAAAATAAATACGCAAAAGACCGATAAAACATTCGTTGCTGAGTAACGTAGTTGTCAAGAGAGTCGCCGTCGAGTAGAAAAACCCGCTGCCGTTAACAAAAGAGGCATATTAGAATACGTAAAGTACATTAAATTTTAAGTATTTGTCGAGTCGGTAACCGACTGGCTGGTTAAAAACATCAAGCACAACCACTGTCTGCGAGAGAACGACGGCAATTCTCTCGCGAGAACCAAGGACGGGCCAAAAAGACAGTGGAGGCTGAGAAAGAAAAACGAAGACAAGAGAAAAAGTTGGACCTGGAAGAGAATAAAGCGAGGTTTAAATACAAAAGGATCGGCCCGTCATTGTTTGGACCGCATGGCCGGACCACATCCATGTTTCAGACTACTTGCTTTTTGAAAAACAAAAACATGCAGCTTGTCATTACCCCTTCGTGCTGCCACGTCACTAGCCAGACCAAAAATACCTGCTTTAAAAGAACAACATTTCTTTTGTATGTAAAATCCAGGATCGACGTAAAATCCCTTTTCTTTATGGCTAAAACAGAGTTTGACGTAATTCTACTTGGATACGGTCTGATATCGGGCTCGCACGTTATTTTTCTGCGCTTGCGCACAAGATGAGGGTTTCGGTCTCCTCAACAGAGATTCTACTTTAGAAATAAATCGGATTTACCAGCTTCCCTTGCTTTGCTACAAAAAAACTAACTTGACAGTTTCTTTGTAGGAAAGGGGGTTGTGATGCCCAGCCTTACTGACACGGTATTGGCATGATTAATCGGATACGGTAGGCTTTTAAAGGCGTGGTCTTTATAGCTATTAATAGCGGTGACGGTAAAGTGTTTGATTTGGGTAGATGGTTGGCTCGGGGATTTGTAATTACAGGATTAGAAATTAGTGTTTTAAAGCAGATGAGAAGCGTATGCAATAGAAACTAAATGTTAAAGAAAATAGATTGCACCGTGGTCAGATATTGACATATTAATTTTAAACTGTTTCCAAGCCCTTTCCATTTTTAAACTAAAACAACACCATAAAAATGCGTTAACTGCTTAATAACATTAGGTTTTTGAAGCTATCCACTTGTATACCTCCGTGCCATGTTTAAAAGAAATCCAAACTTGCCATATCCAAAAGCTAAAAGAAACCATTAACATGTAATGTTGTATCAGGCAAACTAATAAATCTGGTTTATTCTTCACTTGACATTATTAACTTACATTTTTACTCTATAAATCATGTATTCTACTGTATCTATTTTTGCTAGTGTTTGGTTGTTTTTGGCTAACATGGCGTTAGCTGCGCCAGTGAGCACCTTGGCCAAGCGACAGAGCCAAGAGTCGGACACAAAGATGGTGTCGGGAGTCAGACAGGACGTTGTGATTTTATTTGTGTGTACATTGGTGGGCGGGTTCGTTGGAAACGTAATTTTGTTTATTTGCGTATCTCGTAGTGGCAATGGCAAGGGATGCATTCCAGGCTTGTGTGGAGGCAAGATCACTGAAAAGAAGCAATAACCAGCTCCGGCATCAGTATGGCCAGCACAACCAGCATCAGAATTGACGCCCAGACCAGCAGCCCCGCCATCGTTAATACCACTAGAGCCTGTCAAACTGTGGACGCATCAGCCAACACAAGCAACTACCTATGACGAATTGTACCCAAATGACCTTTTTCGTTAAAGATTTTTGCAAAATTGGTGTAATATCATGCGAAGCACAACTGTTGCTAGTCATGAGCAGGCGACTTTGCATTAGCTCTTTAATTATTTGACAACAATTAGCCGGCAAGTGAACGTTAGCTTTAGAGTGGTGCTGCTTTCAGCATCCTGAAAAAGTGTAATGCTGAAATATGCAAATGCTATAAAGAAGCAGGCGCGGTGGCACGGAGAAATTAAAGAACAAGCAGCTTCCTAGATTCAATAAATCACCCTTTTATTCTTGACTTTTCACAAAATGTCTCGGATGGAATAAGTTCCACACAACTTTACGCCGTAGACAGATTAGTAAACCGTTTGCCAAGCCCTAATATTCTTTTAAACTAACACACCATAAAATGTGCTGTCAACTGCTTAATAACGCTAGCTTTTAAAACCTCCGTGCCATTTTAAAAGAAATTCAAACTGGTCTTCTTCAAAGGGCAAAAGAAACCTTGGACTTTTGTTTCATCAGGCAAACCAACAAAACTGGCTTGCTCTTTACATTATTATTTTATATTTCTACACTATAAACTATGTATTCTACTGTATCTATTTGTGCCAGCATTTGGTTGTTTTTGGCTAACATGGCGTTAGCTGCGCCAGTGAGCACCTTGGCCAAGCGACAGAGCCAAGAGTCGGACACAAAGATGGTGTCGGGAGTCAGACAGGACGTTGTGATTTTATTTGTGTGTACATTGGTGGGCGGGTTCGTTGGAAACGTAATTTTGTTTATTTGCGTATCTCGTAGTGGCAATGGCAAGGGATGCATTCCAAGCTGCTGTGGAGGAAAGAAACCTGAAAATAAGCAAGAACCAACTCCGGCATCTAAACCAACCTCGACAACTGCATCAGCTCCGACAGAGAAAGCTCAATCAGTACAACAGCAAGAATCAGATGCAGGTCCGTCGGTCATACCAAATTTAGAACAATAGGTTCAACAAGATCTGTCATTTCTACTACTACATACGGTAAATTGTATCCAAATGACCTTCTTTGTTAGATACATAGGCTCTGGTGACACGATTAAATTAGACGGCAATACGAGATTAGTCTCTTGTGTCTGAAAAATTAGGTACAATACAACAAGTATGTGGGGCACGTGGACAAAGCAAGACAATTGCGAATTTATATGTGGGATCGGGGGTTTATTTTTTAGTTAAAGAACCGCGCTAGAAAATGAGCCGCATTTAGTGATGTGCATGCAGAGTCAGCTGGGCAACAACAACTCTATCTTTCCATGTTTCTTCAAATAAACAAATAACCCTCGAATTTACTTTAATTGCATTGGAGCAACCGTGGGGAGTTTGGGGAATGGAAGTTGAAATCAACCCAATAACGCTAGAGACGACGAAGCGACTGGCACGGCTGTATGGAACGAATGATTTGGAGTCGAGCGACTCGGGACTGAGCGACTCGTATCCCGAGACAAACTCGAGCGAGGGACGAACAAGCGTGCTGGACACGTTTTTCGCAGCAGATTTTATTCCGCCGACCGGGAAGCGGGCATCGGGCGACTCGTACGGCGAAAAGTACGTTCGATATCTGAGTGAGTTTGCCAAAGATCTGGCACACCGACACAGCATGGCGCAGAGCGTGGACGAAATGGCATTGGAGCTGGAGACCCGGCAGCAGTGGGAGAGCGATGTGCGGGAGCGCATGCTGGCCCGGGCAATTCTCGTGCAGGTGCAGATTGAACGCTCGCAGCTTCCACACGAAGCCGGAGTGCGATTGGCGCGGGTGTTTGCAACGTCGCAGCTGCCGCTGGTGTTGTGGCGCGCAGTGCAGCAGCACGTGGCAAGCGACTCGGTGCGAGCAGATGAGCTGGAAGTGGCGGTCGAGCTGTTGTTCTTATTTTCGAGCTGGGCCGAGCCGAGCCGTGTGGGGGCGCGGGGCGTGCAGCGAGTGGCGGCGGCGGTGGAGCTGCTTGTGCGGTACGCGCGGCACCGGGGGCGGACCAATGTGGGGCGGGTGCAGCGGCTGCGGCTGGGACATAAGGCGCTGATGCTGGCAAAAGTGACGTGGCGGCTGGAAGTGGGTGACGAGGCACATGCGCTGCGGCGGATTGGCACAAGTGTTGAGGGCGGGGCTCGGGCGATGGCACAGCGGGGGTTGGCGCGCGATGCGCTGAGGCAGATTCGAGTTGCGGGCGCAAAGCATCCAGGCCTGGCGGATGATGTGCGCGGAGCGGCGGCGAAGCTGTTGCCGCTGGTGCATCCGTTTGATGGGCATCTGACGCGGGTGTCACAGGCTGAGATGTTTGGGCCGATGCGCACACGTGGACGCGAGCCGACTCAGGGTCCAGTGCAGGGTCCAGTGCAGGGTCCAGTGCAGGGTTCCGAGTCACTGCTCCCTGAGTCAGGGGCTGCCGAAGATGAGGCGGCGGTGCGGCGGCGGTGGGCAGGGCGGGCTGTGCCACGAGCAGCACGTGACGCAGTGGCAGCCAGCATAGCAGCAGTGCGTGCAACGCGGTCAGAGCGCGAGTATGCAGAGTGGTGGCGGCGATTGGTGAGCGCACGCGGGATGCCGCTGAGTCTGACGCTGAACGCAGCGCCGGCGCGCAAGGGAGCAAGCGACATTACAATCAACTACGACGGGCGGCGCGGGCCAGGGCAGTACGAGTTCTGCGGCATTGTGGAGGCCGAAGATCTGCCTGGGCTGGAGGCTGCCCTGGATGGACGTACAGCTACGTGGCCTGAAGGCACAGACCCTGAGCCCAATGCCGATGCATATGCGGCGCTGTACACTGCGCTATTTCCGATGCTGCCGCAGCTGGCGCGTGCTCTGGTGCTGACCATTGTCAACTGGGCGCCGGCGGAGCGCGAGCTGCCAGCACGCCACTTTCTGGCCAATGTCGGTCCGCCACAGGCCTCAGAAGCTACGTGTCTGGGCGTCGTAAAGTATCCACGTCCAGAGCCAGAGTCTGCGGCTCCACTGAGTCCCATGAGCGGGACAAACGTCAAGCGGCTCGTGCGTGCGCCGAGCCGTGGCAGCGTGGGCCAAGTGTCTGTGAGCGCTGACGATGTGCCGGCCGAAGTGGCAGCGCGGCTGTTGGCGCAGTACGCGCAGTGGCAGACGGTGGGCGCCCTATTAATGCTGGTTCTGGTGGGATTGCAGGCGAACCATGTGTTGCAGGCAGACTATTTTGCTCAGCTGCTGATGAACGAGAACATTATTCCGGCGCTGTTCTGGTGGCTGGGCACAGCTCGTTTGGATATGTGCACGCAGTTGCCGCAGTGTGTGCGCGCACATACGTTTACTGCTGCATTTGCGGCGGCTGAGAGCAGTTGGGAGGCGGGTAGGAGTCGGAGTCAGACCGCCGAGAGTCAGAGTCAACTGGACAAAGGTTCGAGTAAAGTGCCCGGCTTGGGTGTTGTGGGCTGTGATGCGGCCAGTGACGCAAGCTCTGTTTCTACAATGTCGATGGACAGCACAAAGTCGATGGACAGCACTACGTCGGTGGTGGGCGAGGCGTGGGCGCCTGCGCTGCATGGAATCTACGACTGCATGCGCGGTCTGCGGAGACTGACATCGCACAACGGGCTGCGCAAAGGCCTGCTGTACAAGAACAAGGCTTTGTATTTCTACGGGCGGCTGCAGCGAGTGGCGAGCAGTCGGGTGCGCGAAATAGCAGCAGAACTTGTTCGAGATCTGATGCCGGTAGTGTCGCGGCGGCAGAAGCAAAGCATGCTGGACGTGATCTCGCAAGTGTATGAGCATGCGCCGCCCCTTTTTGGCGACGCATTTTGGCTGGCTGATTATGCTCTTGATCCGCAGATCGAGATGCACCGGCATGTGGAGCTCTTGCGACTGTTGCATTTCTACCATCATCAAGTGTTCAATGTGCGGTTGCCGCGCGACCCGGCTTTGTTTCCGTCGTTGGCGAGCCAGGCGGTGGATGTGCAGGTGCCGCAAGTGCGGTCTAATGGACATAGGTTGAGCGGGAAGTTTGTGCGCAAGGAGTTTGGGCGGACTGCGACGTGTGGGCAGGGCGAGCATAGCTGGGTGTGGGAGTCGGAGCTGGAAGATGTGTTGAATGACGTGTGTGCAGTTGTGGGGACTAGTTCTACGTAATCAAGTTTCTTTTATTGTGTTTGTATTAGATGTTTAAATTATATATTTATTTGTTTATCTGTTGCCGGGCTTACAACTAGCATAGTGCACGCGTTTTTCTTCGTACGAGTATAATATGCTCTGGCATTTTGGGCAGCGGTACCAGTGGTCTGGGGTATCGTTCGTGTATTTCATAAAGTAGTTTGATTGTTTGTAAGAGAATAGAAATTGGTTGGAATTGGTTATATTTTTGGTGGATATGGCTTTTATAAATGTAATGTACAATATTATTGTTGGGTATTGAAATGCTGTGTTGATGGATTTCTGGAGTTGGTATCTATCCCGTTGCGTGTTGTGTATGATACACACGATGCCTGGTTTCTGAATATGTATTGATATGTTTAGCCATTACGTTTTGAGCCGTGTAACCAACCACGTAATTTTCAATAGATTTAGCCTAAACTCCCATCACGTGTATCCCAAAAGTTTAGCAACCCCCGTACTTTAACATTAATTAATTTATTGTAAACAACCAAAAACCCCAATACATTTTCCATACGCGTTTTTTTGCATAAACAACGACATAATATGAGCGATCTGGACGACGAGCTCGACCGGGCGCGGGAGAAGAGTCAAGTGCGCTTCCGTAGCGCGTTTGAAGCGATATTCAAAAAGTACGGGCAGATTGACGAAGAAGACGATATAATCGACTTGAGCACAGGGCAGTTGCTTGTCGATAACGGACGAATGCGGAACGCAAAACTCGTAGAGTTGGGTGATTTGACGCGACCGTCTGATGCATTGAGCTCGCCGCGGGCGAATAAGCGACACAAAGGACAGTGGTCTTTGTCTCCCGAGCTTGGATCAAAATACCCACTACATAATGGAGACACAGACAATGGAGAGTTTGTGGATAGCAATGAGAGCGATTATTTTGACGCAGAGTTTGGAATGATGGACTACGGGCATGGTGTGCAGTGGGACCGTGATAGCATAAACAGAGCTGAGTCTGTGGGGTACGAGTCGTCTGACTCGGTAGATACGGGAGAGTTGCCCCTAGACGCGTATTTTACCACAAGTATTGAGCATTACTTGGACCGGTTACGGCAACAACTCGCTGCACCAGACCCCGACTCGCCCGACTCGCCTGACACAAACTCGAGCTCTCCACACATGGAAACTGCCAGGATATTCGACCCGCAACGTATGGGCATATATTCATCTCCCCGCACAATATCGTCGGACTTTGAAGACCGGCTCGCAAACTCGTGGTCCCGATCAGTACATGCGGATGAGTATATATCCGAGTCTCCGTCACGCACCGAGGAACGCATTTACTCTCGTGAGGGGTCTAATGAGATGTCGGAAGAAGAGCCGATTGAAGAGTATGAGGCTCGGCATAATGTGTACCGCAGTGCGGTGCCACATATGCAGCATATTTTACCACGCCCTGTGCTGTTCAAGCCGCAGCCTGTGTCTCCCCATGTGTTTTTCGAAGGCTCTGATCCTCGTGTATCTAACCACGTGTATCCGTCGCCAGGGACCAACTACGACCTTGCGTACGACGATGATAACGCAAGTATACATTCCGGCGAATCCATACACTCTCTACCAGACTATTCTGCCTCGTGCATTCCATACGACTTGCAAGTATCCGACAACTCGTATTTTATGCAATAAACTGTTATTTAGAATATAAAGCTATAATCTTGTTTATTGAGTGTATTTTTTGGATCTTCTGCGTGGGACGCTGGCTTGGTAAAGTGCGCAGTTGTCAATGTGGATGGCAAATTCTTTGTACCCGAGTTGTGACCCATCGCCGGATGCTAGGCATGCTCCGCATGTCCAACTAAAAGACAGCCGCATGGGTGGGTGGAGAGTTGTATTAGTATGCATGGTTGAGAAAAGAAGAACAAGAGTGTTACTTACAGCGTTGTGGTACATGAACAGATTGGCTTGACCATGTGTCTTTATATAGAATATGAATAGAAAATATATTGTTACTTTAGTTATTCAAGTTGACGTAAGTAGACTCCAAGAACAATTGATAATTATAACGTGAATGCTGATATAATCATTCCAGATATAGTCTCAATAAACTTTATCATTTTTAATAGCCGAATTGTTGATACATATCTACATGTTTTTTTAAATAATAATGCAAATGTGCAAGTCGCTTGATTTAAAACAGAATACAAGATTAGTCAGTAATTTACAAATCGAATCAACTAGACCCGTGTCAATGTACATTAGATAAGATAATATATTTAACACGTCTGCTTTGTGGGCAGCACCAATGAACCCAATGCCAATGATGTGACTTTAACGTAGAAAGAACATGTTCCATAGGCGTAAAATTGGGGAAGTAAGGTGGGGATTCTACCGAGTCGGTTTTCCTACACCCTTTGTATTACCACAATTCCAAGTACTACTCGGGGAAATGCAATCGCATCTTTCTAGCCAATGCAACCAATATAAAAGAAATGGACCATTCCTCCATCCTCTCCACTATCTCGTTATCTTCCCATTAATTTCCTCCTACAAACAGGTGTTTCTGTTTTAATTCAAAGCTTTGCAAAAAAAATCACAAAACTTGCTTATTTAATCGCTTCGACAAAATGATACTAGAAAGTAGTTCTGAAAAGTGTTGTATAACATGTGGTAATGTGTTTAGAGGTATTGGGTGTCCCAGATGCGGTTAATTTTAACCAACGGAACAAAGACAGATAAAACGTACCCAAGCTAACTCGGGCCAAACAATACGTCTTGAAGAAAATGTGAATATCAGTAAGAATAGTTTCTTTGTTAGCTTTGATTTACACAAGGGATTTACATGAGTAAATATTATTAATACAATTCTGGCCAAATATAAACAGAGTAGATTTGGTACTCGCATTGTGTAATCAGGAAACTGGTTTATACATATACAGTATCTACAACGCTTGAGGCAATACTGGTATTTACACAATACATATAAATCTTCGTACTTTGCTTATTCACGTCTTTAGAATGGTATCGCTGAATATAGGTATAACTTGGTACAACCAACCAAGAGATACAATATTAAAATACAATTATAGTAAAAGGTAATTAAACGTTTAACGGCGAGGTCCGCCATTGCTCTCATTGCTGTAGCTATTGTTTCTTTGTCCTTTGCGTGCATTCACAATTGCTTGTGTGTTCGTCATGATTGGACAAAAACTGGTGTCTTAACAAACACATCAATTTCCGGAAAGCCATGGATTCCTCTGGGCACACCTGAAGAGGCAAATGGTTGAGTATGACCTTGATCCCACATCAGCAGAAGAGTTATGGAGGCGCTTACAAGAGCAATGGCACCAGATTTCTTGGGAGGTGGTTATGAACCTCATTGAAAGCATGCCCAGACGTATCAAGGCAGTTTTAGAGGCAAAGGGTGGACCA
>JANBQV010000055.1:0-88566 GCA_027577495.1 Coemansia sp. RSA 720
TAATGCCCAACCACATACTGCCAAATTAGTCCAAGACTACCTTATTGAGAACAAGATAAAGGTTATGAAGCCAGCACATTTTAGTCCCGACCTTGCACCCTGTGACTTTTTTGTTCTCATTGATTAAGAACAAGGCAGCAAGGATCAATTTTGTAAACATTAAAGTCCAAAAATTTTGGAAAAATGAGCTGGAATCAATAACACCAGCTCTACTTGAAGTGTTTTAAAACATGGGTTAAGAGAATGAAGGCCGTGGCAGAGAATGGTGGTGTTTATTTTAATTTAACTTGCTAAATAAAAAGTTTACTCGGCAACTCTCATTTACTTTGAACAAGACTATATAACCAGAAAAGTGATCAACTAATTCTTAGAGATTACAAAATCTCAATAGAAGATCAAGCACGGCATTAAACAGATGCTTCAATTTAACACATGCCCCATCAACTATTCTTACTGTTGACAATATCATCTTTGCCTTGAGTATGATCAAGTATCACAAATGACCTGTTTAATAACAATATTTTCTATTTTAACTACTTTAGTTTTGTATTATTAAAAGTCTAAGAAGGCGGTTTTAATACGATACACCATGATACGATTTATTGCTTATGTTGAAAGGACTGTAAATTATTTGATGCCACAATAACGCACTGTACATCTTGGGATATGTGTGGTTCCATACTCAAACGTAGATTTTGGGAGATCTGATCCTCGTTGGTACTGTGAAAATATAAATGTTAAAGCTGCAAAACAAAAACACAAATCAGCAGAAATAAAGCTATATATTTGTTTAACATTTTACGCAACTTGAAACTACGATATACTTCTTCTGTTTCGCCTAGCTTTTCAATTAACAATATTGGTTCATGAAATGGTGTGCGCTATATGCCATGACGCGTTGTTTAATGCGCAAGCTGATGGTGATGCGACAAGGCCTAGTTCGTGGCAATTTTTCCTAATGGACAATCGCCCAGCAACTCTAAACTGCGGACATGTGTTCCACAAGTCGTGCATCCAGAGGTGGTTTCAAACCATAGACACATGCAATTGCCCAACCTGCTATGCCCTGCACTCAAGCGAGCCAATTGTTTTATATATTGATATTGGCAAGGATGATTTACCTGTAAATTTGGAAAACGATTCCGCTGTACGCTCCGAAAACGATGAAATAGTTGACGACATGGTCAAGTTGCTAGACAGAACGACACTCGGTGACTGGCCAACCCTCCATGGAACGCAGAGCAGCAACTTTAAAGCAGGGGTTTTGGAGCGCATTGAAGGACTCCAGACCGAGTTATCTCATCAGTCTGGCCGAAACATGGAGCTCGAGCAAGCCCGATCAGAACTGGCTGAGCGCTGCAAAAGCCTCGAGGTCAATATTGAAACTCAAAATATCAATTGTGGTAGACTGAAGGTTGACTTGAATACCCAAAAGAGACTTTGCAAGCAGCTGGAGACTAATTTGGAAGCGACAAAGGGGCAATGCACATTGCGGGCACAGCTCCGCAACTTATTGAAATATCGCTGTAAGGGTCTAAAGAATAATATTGATGAGCAGAAAGTTCAAAAATTAACAGTCAGATAAGCTAGCTAAAACTAAAACAGAGTTGCTTACTATGAACAAAGCTGTGGCAGAAAATAATGTTCGGACAAATATAGTCATGTCCAACTCTTTGGGAGCTTTATTTCTCACTTTGGTTTTTATAGGCAGTAAATTCTTCTCTAAATAATTTTTATAGTTTTTCTGACTGTCATTCATTTGTACTAAGACAAAAGGTTGTTTCTTTAGTTATTTTCATTTAACAAAATGGCTTTTCTGTATAGTAACATTCCTTAATAACTAGCCTTCAATAAAGCTGCAGCTGGAAAATATTATCAAACAAGAATGGGAAATGCTGTCTACAAGTGCCATATAGATGACAATATAATAACATAAAGCCAACACCATATAATATTGGTGCCTTGTAACTTTTATGTTTTCACTGAACAATAAAACGCTAAAGTTATATATTCTGGTCTAGATAAAGTATGTGGAGTTGTTGTGCAAAACTATTGCATCAGTATAGGCCATATCTATCGTTTCTATATTTTTTGCAATAGTATTATAACATCTTTTAGCTCACGGATTATAAAATCAAATTCCAAAGAAAAAAGGAAGGAAAAAGAGACTTTTTCCACTTTTCTTTTGCTCCTTTCTAGTTTATTTTCCTTGACCACTTTTCTTTCTTTCTTTTGACTTTATTTTTGTACTATTAACTAATAATAATGACTGCCTATGCATTTCCAGTTCTACCGTACCATATGGTTCGACTGGTGGCCCAGTATGTACGTCAGGCCAAAAGCGAACTCGACATAGACGACAACGGCAAGGTGCCAGTGAACCCACTTGTGACACTGCTTCACATATGTCATAACTGGCGACAAGTTACACTGCCTATGATGTTTGGATCTGGCTCAATTTGTATTGCCGACAAATGCAAGTCTAATACTATTTATACATGTTATCATGGTAGTATTCTCAAATGCTTTGACCAGAGTTATAATTCATACATGCTGCACTTGTCTATTAATGTTGATCTATACGACGCAATACACGGCAAAACTCTTGATATTCTGTCAGCAAGTAATGTTGGTGGTTTTGTCTTTCCAAACTTGAAGCACGTTACCATTAAAATTAGTCATTTTTCCAAAGCTCAATTAGAGTGTCCTGATGCAAATAGCAATATCCGCAAACTGGCTCAGCATATTAGTCAGATGCTACCTGTATTGGAATTAATAACATTAGAACACATGGGCCTGAACATATCCATGCAAATATATGTGGGTACTCATCAACATGCTAACAATTTGGCAGATGAGCTTTCAGAAACACTGTCAGTCATACATCTCAAGCATAATACATTAATTGGAGGTAAAGCTAAATGCGATTTATTAGTTGCTGGCCTGACATCTCTATCAATAACTTGGGTTGCCGATTATAGTATTTTATCTTATGCAATATACGCCAACTTGCAATCACTCCAAAAGCTACGTATATCGTTTCGTGTATATGAGGGAATAGAGGAGCTAGTGTATCGATATGATTCAAAACAAAAATATGTGTATTATCCACGGCTAACTGAGTTGAAATTAAATGGTGTAGAGTTTACACCAGAGAATTTAATTCCACCAACCGGCAATGCTATTGTTTTCCCCCGGCTTTGCAAAGTAAATATTAACTTTGAGTATCCATTCAGTGATAATGTATTGTTTCGTGGCAATCGGTGGACACTAGAGTCTATAGAGATTGTTCTGAGCACACAGACAATGATGCAGCTCAGCAATGACGGGGTATTCAATAAGGGCAATTTGGTTGCCTTGCAAGATGTTGCAGTTTATAACGTTGAAGAACCAACTCGCAATAAGCTAAACAGCTGTTCAAAAAACTTTTTCCAGGGATTGCTATCTAGCAGCCGCTATCTTGCGCTCCAGTCTCAACTATACCATGACATATTGATTGGGTCAATAGACTGTGAAACACAATACCATAATCTTATATGCCTGCACCTGGGGAGCAGCAATGTGACATTTGAAAATATTGCAGTGTTGCTACAAGCACTACCTCGGCTGACCTATCTAAAGTCAACCATTTCATCACTGGGCAATAAATATTCAGGAATGTCGTTACCTAAAATGCTAAAGTTCATGCAGTCAACGTTTAATCCGCTCAGCAAATCATTCTGCACATGGTCAATTCATAGCCTCAACACTGAGTTAGTTGATTTAGTATCATCATGTATTATGCTGCTGATTGACCAATGCCCAAACTTTCAAACAGCTCTCTTTCACTTAAGATCGTATACCATACCAATCAAAATACACCATCAGTTGTTGCGTGCAAGTCCTAGAATTAGCAGACTAAATGCGAGCAAGAACAAAAATATGCAGTTTAAAATTATATTTGCTTCCAGAAAAGCAATTCTTCAAATTATTCGCAACACTTTCTAATTGTTTCTGTTAGAAAATGTGTTTGAGGTAATTTCGTACAAGGGTGAATTGTTTGTGAAATCGCCGATCACTTGTGTGGGCCCGAGCGACAGCCATCTATTATTTATTACACTAACGCTGAATCATCAACTATCACGACTAAACGCTCGTTATATGAGTTGTATATAATGAACTGGGCGGATCATATCAATTTCTCCTTTCTTAATAATTTTTGAATATACATTTTCAACCCGAGGTCAAAGTTCAGCTCATTGCAGTTCGGCTCGCTGAGGATAATCTTGAGAAATATTTAATCAAGGTTTAAATAGCGACAAAAACTCGGGGCATCAAACTTAGCCACTTTGTTTCCGCAGTTTTTTCTTTGTTTTAAAACATACTATTAAATTATGCCGCTGAATATTATGCCTGATGATATCCTGTTGGGTATACTCCAGCACATTCCTTCTTGGAAATACTATAAATCATACTCATTCAAACGTCAGCTTCGTGTACTGCGTATATTTCAGAGGCTGCGTGCAGTTGCTTTGCCAAGGATATATAACCACATGTATATTAATTTGAATTTATATAAAAATATCAAGAACCAAAGCTATGCTAACAAATATAGCAAAACGTTTTCCGAATACATTGATACCAACGCAGACGTTATTGCTTTGGTCAAGTGTACGCACATAATTAAATCTGCAAAGATGTATATTCATAATTTAAGCTCAACTTTTGCCGAGCCCAATAGTGTTATGGAGGCTATACAATTATGTGCAAACTCGTGGCCTAACATTACTAAGCTTGAAATAACTATATCTCATGATACTTATTCTAGTAAGATTGATGAAACTCACATGCTGCAATATTATCGTTTGAGTAAAGAATATAGCCAAATACTAGCCAATATCATGCCAGGTGTAACTGAGCTTACACTTTTACATAAACACTCTGGTAGTTTTGTTGATGAGTTTTATAGCAAAATAGCTGGCGTATATGCCAATCAGCTAGTAAAACTTGACAACGAATATGATTTCTATATTTCAGGTCAGCACAAGTTTGAAGTAATGCAATATTTCAACATAGGCTTAGATTTCAAATTTAAAGTGCTACCTCGCGTCAATAGCCATACACTAGTTGACTTGCATATTGAAGATGTTCCCTTTGATGCCTCATGGGCACCATTTTTAGATAGCAAAGATGACACTGTGGTTGAGTTCACATGCTTGAAATATTTGTGGCTGCACATTAGAATGGACGGGGTCACCGAGCAAGCCGACGAAAACATGCCAGAACTAGTGCTAAGCTTTCCTGAGCTGACTTCATTGACCATATCAAGCAAATGTTCTTTTTGTCCATTTTTGCAGATGGCGAGGTTTCCAAATGCAATGAGAGTTGTAAGTATTCAAGGATATCCAGAATTACATGAACAATTTAGAGATTTGCAAATACCAAACGTAAAGAGCATTTCATTTGAACCATATCAGTGTTGATTTGCATATCTTGGAACTACAAATATGATAACCATAGCTAGTATTTAAGCTCGCCGTTGTTAAACTCGAGCAATAGCTTTCCTTTTTCCTTTGAACGTTTTTCTTAGTTTAAATACCTATCCAAGCACTGGTCTTTCTACAACGTTTTCTATCTTCCACATTTAAGCTGTCGTTAGCCAAATAATTCCAGTTGTCTTATATCGCATTCAAATAAAACAAAATACACCAACTATATTTTTGTGATAAGGAGCTGGTACTAGGAATAAAAAACTAAACCCAGAAATGGACATGCACATACTTGTGCGCTCTTCAAGTGACATATAAGGATTACCTGGGTTTGGCATTTCTTCAATCATCATTGTTGCAGTGTGCACAGTATGTTTTGTAGCAATGGCATGTGCCGTTGAAAGTATTTTCTAGTATATAGGCAATGCGTTATTTGATTTATTTTGTTAGGAACAGGATATCAGCTCCACTGGGTTGGATATCTAATAAAATAAATACTAACGACCGTGCCCTTACTGGTTCATGGTCTGCGTGTCTGGCTGAGCCATCATTTTGCCCATGTTCATGCCGGGACGGAAGCTGCCCATACCCGGACGGGGGCTGCTCATACCCCCAAACGAGGGCTTGGCCAGGCTCAGAATAAGACGAAGCTTAGTGCGCAGCAAGCTGTACAGGGTCGATGCAGCATTGCTGGGCATCGGAGTGAGCTGAATACCATAGCTGCACGTAGCACCCTGAGTCATTACCGGTACACTTCCAGCAGCTATAATTGAATCGGTGGAGCATACTGGAACGTAGTATGCATCACCCGACTGCATAACATGAGCTGACAGCGCAGTGAACTTGTTGGTGCTTGGGTCATAAACAGTGGCCATCATAACCGGATCAGATGCCACATTAACATCCATGCGAGTAAAGTCAAAGTATGACATTAGACGAGAAATTAGCGACATTGGGTCATTCATGCCAACCTGAGTCGAGGGCATCGAGATCTGAGGCATGGGTGTTTCCATGGGCGTTCCAGCCGGCTGCTCACCAGTAGTTTCGGCCGGTGCCACAGTAGATTCAGCGGCTGGCGGAGTGCTGAGCTCGCCCTGAGCCAACGCAACGGCAGCAAACACCAGAGAAACAATGGCAAACTTCATGGCAAATGGCGTAATGGGTTAACGTTGGTTAGAAAAGAGTAGGAAATCAAGAGAGCGGGAAAATAAAGGCAACTTGGCTTGCTGATACTGAATACAAGAATATGGCAGAACCCGGCGGGTTTATATAGAATTTTGTTGCAACCAGAAATGTCAAACATATTCCCCACAAGATAGATGTAAACAGTTGCATCCATGGCAGATTAAACGTGTGTGGTTTGTCATGTTCACCTCAAGAAACTTTAAAGTGTTGGAGATTTTCCTTGATATAATTACACCTCTAAAAATTAAGAGAAAATTTAGGTTGTCATTTAAGATCAGCATGGCTGCGCACAAAGTGAAAACAAGTGTCAAAGTTAAATGTGGCGGGGTTATTTAAATAGCTAAATAAGTATAAGCACGTGTTGCGCACTTTGTCTCCGCAGCTTTCTTTCATTTTAAAGAATACTACTAAAACATGTCGCTGCAAACATTGCCTTGTGATATCCTGTTGGGTATCCTATATTACCTTCCTTCTTCAACAGAGAACACCCGAGTAGGCTTTAAACAGCGGCTTTATTTATTGTCTGTATTTCGACGGCTTCGTGCAATTGCCTTGCCAAAGATGTATGACCAGATGTATATTACTTTGTCTGAATATGGGTGTTTCAAAGATCATTACCATGCTAGCAAGAATGGCAAATTATTTGCTGACTTTACTGATACCAATGCAGACATTATTTCTTTAGCCAATTGTACACACATGGTAAAATCTGCTAGGATAACTGCAAATTATGCAAACAATACAATCATTAAGCTTTATAATTCAATGGAGGCTTTACAGTACTTTGGAAGCTTGTGGCCTAACATTACAAAGCTAGAAATGAATATGGAGTATAGTGTTTATCCAAATAGCCTTAGCGAATTACACTGGATGCAACTTCGTCGCATAGGTAAAAAATATAGCCGAAACCTTGTCAATATTATGCCAGGTGTAACGGAGCTTACACTTTTAAATTATCGCAATAGTAGCACTATTTGTGAGTTTTATAGCCATATATCTGGCACATATGCTCATCAGCTGGTAAAACTTGACAACAAACATGACTTTGATAATACAGGTAGACATAAGTTTGAGATGATGCAATACTTTTACATACACATGAGCCAAAATAACAAAGTTTTACCTCTGGTTAATTGTCACACATTAGTTAGCCTACGTATTGTTAATATGCCTCACAATGTCTCGTGGGCACCATTTATGAGCAACAAAGATGATAGTGTGGTTGAGTTTTCTTGCTTGAAAATACTAAGTCTGGAATTTAACGCTAAGAAATTTGTAAATTATAATAACCAACAATATGAACATGATGTAACGTTAAACTTTCCCCAGCTGAGTTCACTGACTATAATATTTCTATGTCATCATTGTCCATTCTTTAAGATGGCGAAGTTTCCAAGCGTGATGGATGATATTTACATTCAAGCACCTCCAGTATTGCTTGCACAGCTTGAAGACGTGGGAATGCCTACCGCTAAGAATGTGACAGTATTTAGTTAAAATATAAATAGCAGTTGCAAGTACAAGTGCAACTCTCGGTTCTGCACGTTGCAGCTCGGATCATCGCTAATAATAATTAATTGTTGATCAAGATTTAAATAGCAACATAAATCAAAACACCAAAACTTGCCTCTTGGTTTCCGCAGTTCATTTCATTTTATATTATACTATTAAAACATGTTGCTACAAACTTTGCCCAATGATATTCTGTTGGGAATACTCCAGCATGTTTCTTGGGAAAATAACAACCACGAAGACTTCAAACAGCGACTGTATTTACTAGCTGTATTTCGGAGGCTGCGTGAAATTGCGTTGCCAAAGGTATATAGCTACATGTATATTTCTCCCAGTGCATATAGAGATAGCAAAAGCCAAAGCTATACTAACAAGCATAGCAAAGCATTTGCTAACTGTATTGATACCAATGCTGACATTATCGCTTTGTCCAACTGCACACATATGGTTAAATCCGCCAAGATATCTGCTACCGGGTTATACGAACCATACGCTGAGATTCATAAAATTATTATGGCTTTACGATACTGTGCAAACTCATGGCCTAACATTACAAAACTAGAAATATATATGATGTATAAAAATAGTCTTATTTGCCCTAGTAAAACTCACTCGACGCAGGTTCGTTGTTTGGGTAAAAAATATAGCCAAAAACTAATCAATAATATGCCATGTGTAACTGAGATTATATTTATTAACGCACTCCATGGTTGTGTTGTTAATGAGTTTTATAGTCTGGTAGCTGATGAATATTCCAATCAGTTAGTAAAACTTACCAACACAGATTCTTTTGATAATGAAGGCAGTCATAAACTTAAAGCAATGAAATACCTTCACCTAAGCATGGACTACTACAATCAGCTACCTCAAGTCAACAGCCATACACTAGTTGACTTGCATATCGATAATATTCCTGCCAATGTCTCATGGGCACCATTTTTAGATAGCAAAGATGACAATACGGTTGTGTTTTCGTGCTTGAAACAGCTATGGTTGGACTTTATCTACGATGAAGAAATTAATTACGACGATGTAATGCCACCAGAAATAGTGCTAAAGTTTCCTGAGCTGAGTTCATTGAAAATAACCAGCGATTCTGAGTTTTGCCTATTCTTTCGAATGGCAAAGTTCCCGGACACGATGGACAATATTTTTATTAGAGCTCCTCCATCAACAATTACAGAGCTTTCTAATACAGAAATACCGAGTGCAAAGAAAACGTCAATTGAAGCCTATCCATAGTCCAATAATTGATGTTTTATTTTATCAGTTAATAAAGTATATTATTCGGATAGTCTTTTAAACAATATGAATGTCTCATGCTGCTGGCATGCAAAAGATTGACGTCTGGTCATACCGCACAACCTCGTCCACATCTCCACCCGTCGCAGCTACAGGCGGCAGATCCTCAACATCGCTCTCAAAATCCGATTCCGCACCCGTACAGTCCACAAGTTCCGGCACCATACTTGCACACGCCGCCGCCAGTGCCGGCGACAAATCACCTGTGTTTACACCAGCCAGCGCCGCCACAGTTTCTTGCGCCACGTGTGCAGTCGGGCCAAGGACCACCGCCGATGCCTTGCGAGTAGGCGGCGGCGTAGCTCCATGCACCTGTGTCCCTGACATCCGTGGTCCTGACATCGACGTCCTCGACCCTGACAGTGCACTGCCCGGCCGGTTCTGCACATTGCGCGCCAACCGCACGTCCAACCGCGGAAGCGGCACCCACCCTACCATATTACCCAATGATGCACACAACGGCAACATATTATATTGCAACTGCGCCTCGTGCCCCGGCAACACATGTAATGTAGCCCGTCGTTGGCCCGCAAACACAAACGCATCGCTTGCATGCATCGCAACATCCATAGTTTGCAACCTACGAGTAGCGTTGAGTACGCGGTACGATACGCATAGTGCATGGCCCACTCGTGCTACATTAGGTGTTTGTAAGGTGACTTGGACGCACCGCCGCAATAGCTCCAGGGGACGCAGCCACAGTCGTGTCACGCACACGGCGCCGTGAGGGTGTCGCCGCCATTGCACTTGCAGCCATCCTGGCCACGCTGTGCTTGGCGCGCGCAACACATCACTTGTGCGGACGTCCAGCCAAATAACGTGGTCCTGGTGCGTTCCTGTTTGCAACAATGTATCCTGAGTTGATGCCGTGGACCCTGCGACGCTCACGTGCATTCCTGTGTTGGGCACCGTGTGCAGCTTCACATCTTCAATGTTCACATCCCATGGCCCCGAATTGCCCAGCCGCACACGGACTGCGCGTCTGAATCTATACTCGCCCTCAGTCGACGGACTATCTGTCTCCACATGTGCTGGGGCCGAAACGTGTGTCTCTAACACTTTGGCCTCAGCATACAACGGGCGCACAACTGGAATCGACGCCTGCGTCATTACTGTTTCTTCGCCGTAGCGTGCCGTGCACCGCACCGCTGTAACACTGGGAGACGCTGCAGATGGTCGCTCAGCACCATGTAATGCTGATCCCGGAATCCGCACATACACCGTCAGCATATGTACCGCCTGCGGCTGCAAATCTCCACACTCCAGTCCCCGTATCTCACGCGTATTAGCGTCATCATCAATGTTCTGTTGCAGCCACGGTAATGCCCCGACGACATCTGCCGGCTTTTCCTGCAATAGCCTCAAATCTGTACTGCTACCGTCTGGATCAACCGTAACCAACTGCACGTCAACGCTTACACCGGCCAGCACACGCTTTTGGTGCACGTTGCGTACCTTGATCTGCACCGGAAATGTTTCACCAATATATGCAGGCGCTTGTGCTGCCACCGATGGAATATGCAGTTCCAGCACAGGCGCTGATTTGGGCAGTTTCAATACACGACAGCGACTGTACGCCGAAAACCCTGGCTCTGCACACATAGTTAGTAAGGGCGGCGCTGGCATTTGTACCCACCGTGCGCCTATTGTGTGCAGCCACCGACGTTCTTCTGCCAACGAGCTTGCCGGGCCAGTAATACGCACTGCGCGTCGTAGCGCCGGTACATCAGCATCAGTTGGCAACATGTTTAGCTTCAGCCCGCCTTTTTGTCCCAATGCTGATCCGCACACGCGGGCTACGCCAATGTTGCTCAAAAGCAGTTTCTCAATGTGTGCCAATGCATCTTCGGCCAATGCATCGTCAAAAGCAGAGTCATTCGCCTGGGCTGGCGCGCACGTCGGCCACTTTAGACGCAAATCCACTGCTTGTCCGTCCCCTGTGCCGCCCACACATGCCGTCACCGCATCAATGGCCAGCATGCCATTCGGTGGCACCGCACTGTCGCTTCCAAACACCACTGCACCTTGAAACACCGACACGCATCCATGCTTTAGCTCCAATACTCCACTTCCACTGGCTTCTAAATCAAACACACGCACAACACTGTCTGAACTGGCAAACGAAACATCGTCAACACACATTTGCGTCTCACTGTCCACGCAGACGTTGAAGTGGGGGTCATTAAACTCCACTTTGAGCGAGGTCAGCGGTAACGAGTGTTGCAGAGCACGGCAGTCGATTGCCACTTGAAAGTGCATTTTGTTGGATGATCCCAGATCCCAGTGCCGCCATTGCGCGTGGCACAGTATCGGTGAGTATATCTGCGACATATCTACGACCACATTTGCCACGCCCACAGCCAATTTCAGCAGGTCTGTTTCCGCTGACAAGCGCTCAGCGGATGTTGCCAACTGTGGCGACAGCAGTTCCAACATAGCCCGTACGGCAGCTACACGGTCATCTACCGCCATTGCACACTTGACTGTCCACTGTAGTGCATGCGCTGTTAGCTGCGCCCAACCTTCGGCACGGAACCGTTCAGCCAGTAGACCAAATATACGCAGCGCTAATCCATGCCGATCCGACTCGGCATAAACCTCAGCCAGCTCGCTCGCCAAGTATAGATAAAAATGCGACCCTATTGCACTCGGCTCCTGAGTAATAAGCTCAACGAGTGCATCCACATCGTCTGACTGTGCAGCAATCTCCCGTGCTGCACTCGTTGCCCGCGACTCGCCAACGCACGCCAGGGCAGATGCCAGCAACTGACACGTTCTGTGTGCGGCGCGATTACTGTCACTGCGTTCGGAGGCAAGCCACGTCGCCACATATGTGTTTTCAACGCCTGGATTCGCACTAAACACACGTTGCGGCTTGTCCCCGACCGCATCAGCCTCTGGCATGTATATTGAAAGCTCCGTGTGCAGTTGTCGGCTGCGCTTTAGGCTGGCCAGCGCTGCGGCACGGAACAAGTACGAGGCGTTCTCGGGCCACATCCACAAAGGAAACAGACTGTCGCCCGAACCTGATGGCATAGTAGCAACTGCAGGCTTTTTAGGCTCGACTACTGCATAGATACCGCCCAGCGCCTGGTCAAACGCAAAGCCAGCAAATGCAGTGCTCGGTGCACGTGCACGACCCACAACAGGCGCCGACTCCATACGGTCTAGCAACACAGACGATGCACGCGGTCGTGGCTGCCGCAATGACCCAACCAGCACATTTGACGTCTGTGCAGTTCCCGAGTCGAGCCGCATCGTCGCTCGGCTCAGAGCCCGAGCAAAGCTCATACCGTGGCTCGCCGCCAACACATACAGCGCAGCCTGGCTGGTGTACTGACGCTCGATCCGCGCCCAAAAGTAGCTGCTCTCTTCGCCAAACCCACTTTGCTTTAGCACGCGGGCCAAAAGCAGCACATGCTCGGCACACTGGCGTCCAGCCAACGCCAAACACACGTCGTAGGCGGTGTCTGTAGGCAGCAATGACGTCACACAGTTTACGTCGCGAGCGCTGTTCAGCACCAACCCACGGCGTGTTGGCGTCTGTTGTCCCGAGCGCCCAAAGTCGATGACTGCGTAGAACCCGCCCAGCGGCCACCACCCAAATGTGCGTGCGTCAGGAGCTGGCAGCAAATCAATATCGCGTGTTTCGGAGCCCAGCGCCAAAAAGTGCACAGTTGGCCGTCCACCGTTGGCTCGGCGTGTGCGCTCCGCAGTCATCAACTGCTCAGTCGCTGCGTTGACTTCGCCTGCGTGCACCGAAAGTACTAGCGCATCCAATGTACTGTTTCCGCCAACCGAGCCTGCAGGCGACGATGCGCTGGTCGGGCTCGGACCGCCCGGACTGATTGGAACCGGAGCTGGCGGTCCTGACCGGTTGACCGGCGTCACATTGAACCGCTGCGAACTGCCGCCAAACGCATATGGCCACCCGCCCGATGTGCCAGCACTTGCTTGTGTTGCCCGCAACGCGCTAATGTCCAGCGATTGGTAGATCCACCCGCGCACCAACCGCACGTGCAGAGCATCGAGCAGAACCAACAGCTCGTCCCATCGCTGTCCAAACATACGTAGACTGCGTGCGCGCTGTCCGTCGCCATCGCCGCCGTTGAGCGCCCACATCCATCCGTCTGACGGCGTGCCGCCTTCGGCTGGCAGATACGCTCCTGACGCTATCTCGCCCACAAATGCTGCGGCATGTACGTAGGCCAGCCACATACAGCGCTGCGCCGTGTCCCGGTCGCCGGCACACTCGGCAGCTACGCCCAGCTTAAAGTGGTACCGAACGAGCCACCCGCGCACCGGCAGGTACCGCGAAAATCGCTGCACCACCGACGTGTCGCCCAGAAGTCGCGCCGACAATGCCTGTGCTGCCGAGTCTCCCTGCATAATCTCGTACACCGATGCAGGGTCCTCGGGCCGGTCCGGCAGGGGCAGCTGTGGAAGCAGAGCCAACTTGGCCTGCGTGTGCACAAACGCGTTCGCATAGAACGCCGCCGCACGGGCAAACAACCCACGCTCCAACTCGTTCAGAAACGCCTGAAACTGCGGACCCGATCCCGGCCGACACACCGCAAACTGTGCCTGCTCCAACCCGCCCCGTTGCATAATGGCCGATAACCGCGCCTCCGTGCCATCTTCACTTGCGCCGCGGTTAACAATAACCACAGCTGTGTACGATACGCCAAACGCCGCCAAACACACACGGTTACGCGCCATTTCTTCCGACAGTCGTGTGTCGGTTCCGTCTTGTAACGTGTGCAGCGAGACGACTGTAGCTGGCCGCCGTTGCTGTCGTTCCACCCATTTGGGCGTCATCAGGCCGTCGCCCTGGAGCTCGCTTGTGCTGCTCCGCGGAGACAGATCACATACAATGCCTTGTGTGCGTGATTTGCGGCGCGGGATATCGTCGACTCGGTCGAACGATGCGGTCTGCCACCGTGGACCTCGGGCCGCACCCACTGGGTCCCACCCACTGGCAATATGCTCGCTCCTGGCTCTGTCGCCAACGTTCTCCGTGTGCTCACTAGAGTCACCCCCGCGAAAGTACTTTAGTATTGACCGCGCGACTTGCCGTCCATACGACGTCATGTTCTCGGCATTCGTCCATGGCCCATTCAATACGCCCAGCACCGGATAAAACTGCTGCGTATACGGCGTGGTCAGTTCCTGCTCGGCTGACCGACCAAATGCAAACTCTGCCATTCTCTTCAAACTGCAGATGAAGCCAATAAAATAAATAAATTGCAGTTGAATTCATAAAGTGAAAAAAAAGAGTTATGGCCGTGGAGTGCTGCCCGCGTTCAATGTATCTTTGCCCGACTCTTCCAGAACAGCACTGACAATGTTGCTGATCCGCGGGTAATTGACTTTTTCATCCAGCTGATCCTGCGTCCACGCCAGCAACTGCAACAGCGCCGGCAGCTTCGGCTCTCGCGGCTGGCTATGCGCCGCCAACAACGCCGCATTAAGCTCGTTCGCCGTCTTCTGCCGATGCTCAAAGTCCAACAGCTCAGCCAACGGCGACTCGCCCGTCACTTCAAACGCCAAAAGTGCCATTGTTTTCTCCAGCTCACGCAGCAGCTCGGGGTGCTCCTCCCCATGAGGGGCCAGCTCGTCCTGCGCAAACTCCAGCGCCTCTTCGGCTTTGCCCTGCCGGATTAGCTCAATCAGCTGCTGCTGCTGCAGGTGGAAATACAAACGCGGGTCAGTGTCCAGAATGTCTGGGTTCAGGTCGTTTACCCGCTCGATTGCGGCACGAATGTCGCCGTTTTGCACGGCAAACCGTATTTGCATACGCTCTTCTATGGAACCCAAATCGACGCTGCTGGTTAGTCCGCTCTCTTCGGAAAACTTTTCGGCGGCGTCCTTGTACCCTTCGATTATCAGGTAGTTCATTATGAGCTGGTTCAGGTCGCTACAATGCCGCCATTAATAAAGTGTCAAGCTTACATTGTTGCAAATGGACTTACCTTTTGGCTATGGGCACCTCGTGCATCTTGCGCTCCCACTCGTCCAGACTAATCGTCTGCTTTGCCGAAGAAGCTGTCATTGGTACAATACAATAATAGAATGGCTGCGCGAGAGAATGCAAAAGTAAATAATTGTACAAGGCGTAAGTAAAGCTAAAAACACACTGCTCACTGGCTTGTAACACCAAAGAATGAACTATTTTAATCATCAAATCAGATCTAATCCCTAAAACCCAACATCATCGTCGAGACACTCTTGTTCGACATTCTCCTTTGGATGGCCTGGTGGATACACAAACTTTGGCGTTGGCTTTTTGCGCTCGACCGGGTCAGTCAGCATGCGCAGTCCTCCGTTCAGCCGCAAATACCCGTTGACAAACTCCTGCGCTTTCTTATCTGTCCGCCCGACCACCCGTAGTAGCGTGAGATGCAACCGGTCGCCGTCAATGCATGGAACCTCAATGTACGTCGATTTGCGCATAAAGAACATTGTGCCTGGCGGCCGGTGGTAAAAGTCCTCGGTCATCAGCGGCAGTTTCGGGTTGGGCAAATACATTCCTTTGATGAGCAACACGTTCATAATGTCCTTTCGGCGCCAGATCGTGTGGATGGGCACAAAGCCGTGGAACGCCCGGTATTTCCGGTAGATCTCCTTGGCGCCCATTGTCTCCCAGACTATTTTAAAGTCATTGGTCGTGTACACCGGGGTATATGTCGCTTGTTTCTGGTCTTGATGCGCTGCTAGCTTGCGAGTATATTCCAGATTCTGCAGCGTCTTTACGAGCAGGCGGCTGCCCAAGTGGCCCAACGCAGCACTCAAGTCTTTGTACGTCGTATTGGGCGGAATCGTATATGGGACTTGGGCCAAAATCCGCCCATCGTCTCTGATGTCTCTGCACTCGATGATCGACACGCCAGTAACCGTCTCCTCGTTAAGAATAGCAGTCTGCATGGGCGTCGGACCTCTGTACTTTGGCAACAACGACTCATGCACTTTGATTCCGCCCAGCCTTATCCCTTTCAAAAGATTCATGGGAACTTGCCTCAGATTCATCGCAATGACGGCGATATCAAACCGGAAAGCATCCCGTTGGTCGAAAAACGAAATCTGCGGAGGCCGCCCCGGTGCTTGACTTATATACCTCACCCGGAGTGATGCAGACGACGCAATCTCCGACACCGACGTTGTCTCCATAGTATCGTTGGTCTTGTTTATGCGGCCGCGCGACATAAAGCTTTTCTTCTTCTTTTGGCCTTTTTCTTTAGCTGACCCTGGTTTGGGCGGCGGTCCGCCCTCGTCTTCTTTGGAGGCTTCGTACTTTGCTGGCAAGCACACGACTTCGATGCTCGACATGCAGGAGGAGTCGCTTTTCAGCTCTTTGATCATCATTTTTAGGCACTCGATGCCGACTGCGCCTTGGCCGAAAAACAAAACACGCAGGCCTGTGTTTTTGACCAGAGTTGAGTTGTTGACCAGAGGAGTCGTGTTGTTGACCAGAGGAGTCGTGTTGTTGACCAGAGGAGTCGTGTATGCACGGCGCCATATTGAAATCGATACAAGCGCTGCCGATCGTTGGTCGAACAACGTTCGATGCACGGGCACGAGTGCTCGTCGGTATCCAGCACTTACAAACGCAGACATATTTTATAAAGTTAATTGAGCAAAGAGAAAAGATTGAATAAAGGACGCTAAATGCTATAAGCAAAAATTAAATTGTGGATTAGACATTAGATTAGATCAGTTGCCACAAGGCTCGGAAACTTGCTTGCGGTTGGGCGGCAGCACAACGTGGAGCGGAATGTTCCTTAGGAACAGGCACAGAATGCACGCCATGATGGCAAACGGCACGTCGGCAATAAAGATATAGTGCAACGCATTGACCACGCCGTTATATACGTCTTTGGCGACTGACGAGGGCAAGAGACTCATCATGGGCACCATTGACGTTAAACTGACCACGTCGTGGCCCTCGCCATGCACTGGGCTAAATACCCCAAACTCGCGGTTAATTGTCGCAAATAGCTTTTCTTTTAGAATGACTTGGCCAATGACCAGTCCGATCATTCCGCCGAGCGTTCGCGCATAGTCGACCAACGTTGTTACAGTTGATATTTCGTTTACCGGCAGCCCAGCCTGGCTGGCCAGCATGACCTGCTGCATCGAGAACCCCAAACCGAGTCCCAATAGCACCTGGATCCCTGCATGCTTGGCAGACTGAGCAGGGTCCTCGGGCCACACGAACATCAAGCCAAAGCCAACGGCCATCATTGCCGTCCCAACGACCGCCCATTCGCGATAACACACACGACGTATGCTCACCAGCGCGCCGGCCACAATCGCCCCCACGCATCCGCCCAACGCAAACCACAAAATATGCGATGCCGACGCAACTGCGTCTTGCGCCAAGACCATTGTATAGTACACAGGAACAAACATAATCATCCCGTACATACACACGCCAATAAACAGCGATGCAACGAGTGCCACTAGAGTGCGTGGACGTGCTAGCACGTGCAATGGAATAAGCGGCCACTTTGCCTGCCAGCGCTCAACTCCGGCAAACGCAAGAATGGCAATGAACCCAAACACAAACATGCATACGACGAGCATGCTCTGCCACGGGTGTTCGTTGCCGCCCCACGACAGACCAAGCAGAATCATCAAGCTGCCGCCCAGCCACAGGAGCGAGCCCAAATAGTCAAACTCTCGCAACGCATGTGTTGTGCTGCCCGGAGGCATTGGCAAGCGGCGCAAGTATGGGATGAGGAGGAGCAAGGCAAAGGCGCTGATCGGCAGGTTCATGTATCCGGCCCACCGCCACGACGTGTGCTCCACAATTGCTGAGCCAATGATCGGGCCCGTCCACTTGCCCAAAACAATGACTGCGCCCAGCACTCCCATAAACACCGGCCGCTGCTTTGGCGTCAGCACATCGGTCAGCACAACGAGCGACAACGGCATCATTCCAGCTCCGCCCACGCCCTGCAACGCCCGGCCCACACACAGAGCGCTCATCGACTGGGATGCGCCGACCATAACTGAAAATCCCATAAACACCACAATCGATGCAAACAGCGGCCAGGGCCGGCCAAACTTCTCGGCCAGTTTCACCCACACCGGCTGCACCATCACGCAGGTTAGCAAGAACCCTGCTTCGACCCATTGCGCGAATATTTCGGTTCTGAATCCGCCCTTTACGGGCGCCAGCACCTGGTTAAATATAGTTTCGCTCACACACACCATGAACATAACCAAACATAGGCCGGTAAACACCACGAGGATTTTGCCCAGCGCCCATTGCGGCTGCCCAAGCAGGTTGCTTTGCGAGGGCTCGAATGAGAGTTTACTCGACTCTTGTGCAGACGCCGACGCGTGCTTGGCGCTGCCGATACTCATTGCTAGAAATATATTATTTTCGTAAAAAGGAAACTCGAATAATGCATGGCTGGGCCATTGAGAAGAAAAGGGGAAAGCAGTCAAATGTCGTCCGAAAACGTTGTGGCCATTGTGTGCACAACATATTTTCGCGTCAAAAGTTTGCACGCGAACGCGCTGATCCGCCAGCATTGTTTAACACAATATGCATATGATCTGAAAACATTGCAGCTCCGAGTAATTCGAGATCGACATTATGCATGATAGTATGAGAATATAAGCAACTTTATTGATATGAATGCGAAAGCTATTCCTTCTTGGCCTTTGGCTCGGGAAGAATAAAGAACTGGTACACAAATATGCCGAGAATGGCGCCCACAAATGGCATAAACGTCGGAACCCAGAAATAGTGGCCGCCATACGTGAACGGCTCGCTGCCGTACAAAATGGTCGAAAAGACACGAGGCCCAAAGTCACGCGCCGGGTTGATAGCGTAGCCAGTAACCCATCCCGTACAGTTACCAATGGCAAAGACCAGCAGTCCAATAGCAATCGGCAAATGGTTCTTGGCGGGCGTCAACCGGTCGTCTCCAATCGAGTAAATAACAAACAGCAGCACCGCAGTGTTGACAATCTCCGACCACGCCGAGAAGAACTTTCCATTTCCTTCCTTGGCATACGTGCACCACACACCGCCTGTGCCCTTGTCGCCCATAAGCTGGCGGTTGCCGCCGTCAAACACGTCGAACTGGTCCTTGTAGATGCCGTACAGCGTGGCTGCCGCCACGAACGCCCCCAAGAGCTGCGCAAGTATGTAGCCGGGGACTTTGCGCCACGAGAACTTTCCAAATACTGCGTTGGCAAACGTCACTGCTGGGTTCAGGTGCCCGCCCGAAATGCCCATGCTGCAGTACAGCGCCATTGCCAGCCCGATGCCCCATCCAAACGTAATGGCCAAGTATCCCGACGCCGCATTCGTTGTGTTCACGGTCGTGCTGGCTACCACGCCGTCGCCAAAGAAGATTAGAATGAACGTGCCCCAGAACTCGGCCATGTACTCGCGGTACTTGTACCGAAAGTCGAACATGGGCCAGTTCAATGGATCGTATATGGGATGCACTTTGACCACGTCGGCAAGTTCGTAGTCGGCCGCCGTGCTGATGTTTATCTCGTGGTCTAAGGGTGCCGCCTTTGGGTGCTGGTGGTAGTGCATGTCTTGGCGCTGCGGCTGGTCGCCTATCGCAAGCGACTCGGCTGTCGACATGTTTAATCTTAAGGTCTTGACTGCTCAACTAGTCCTGCTAGAGGTATAGTAGAATACAAAAATAATAGTGGTAAACCCTTGATAGTTGGGCAAACTATTGGGTTTTATACGCACGCTGGATGCAGAGGTTATGCGATCAGTGTGACTAGACCAGTGGCGTTTTATGCTCGCGCAGGAAAAAGGGCCTTGTAAATTAGTGCCCGGGAGTGGGGTAGCCGCAAAAAGACTAAAAACTAGTACAGAAAAAGTAACAAGGAAAAAGAAACTCGAGGAAGCTGCCGATTGTTTGCTAACGCCGTGCGCCAAATGTCCCTTTTCCAAGCCCTTTTATACTCGGCCGAGAAATGTGGGCACGAGGGCGGAAAAGATAAACGAAATTGTCCTGGGTGTGCGAAAAAGTGGTCTATGCACTCGATGTCCAGTGCGCAACATGTTTTCTTGCCACATTCGGCCACATTATCTAACGGAACAAGACACTAAAAACAGTGTAAAAAATATTCACGGGATTTGCTCCGTGTTACTCGAAATGCACGAGCACGAGTGTGCTCTAGAAATTCCGCTGCTCGTGGCAAAAATATCGATGCAATTGGGAAATTGAGCCAATCTCTGTGTGTTTAGCAATCTGCCTATACGCAAAACCTGTTCGGTGCAGAAACTGCAGCATCAGCCGTTGCTCACGCGCGCGCACGCTAGCGACTCTCCCGTGTTGGGAAAGAGATATGTACAATTTGGCTGCTATTGGACAGAACATATCTTGTCTCCGCCTATTGCGAGAGCGGAATGGTCTGTTCGTGGAAATCTCACTGGATTTTCCCTTTCCCTCCGCGAACATCCGGCCGCACTAAATATTCCCGCGCTCGTGCGCCTTGTCTAAAAAGCACACTCTATGAAAATAATGCCGGTCGGCGAATTTTCATTGCTGAAATATAGCCGTACGCACATACCTTGTACAATGGATCCAGCACTAGTCTTGCCCGCATATCTGTACTCTATTCTAAATTCCAGTACAATCACCAGCCACCTGTCGCTTGTTGCACTAAATAGTATGTATCCGTTATCTATACTCGTATTCGACATGCAGCCAATAAAATGTAACTGGCCAAGGACACACGTTATGAAAAAGAGTAGACGGAAATAATTAGATGCGGATTTACCGTTGCATCCCGATTTGAGTGACCCAGGTCACCCGCACATACTGCGTGGGTTATGTGATTGCTTGACCAGGCATTTGGCACGAGCCAGATAAGCCAAATCTGTAAACACAGAATTGGACCGGTCTTTCTTTATTCGGTCAGAGCTTTACCCCTTCGCTTTTTGTTCATTCATCGAGACTGTCAAAAACTATCAAGCAGTTGCCGAAAGCGTACTTTGCTCATTAGCCCACATGCGTTTTTAATATGCCCAATATAACTATTTGTACTACAACGACTAGTATTAAAACTAAACTCAGTATTATCAAATTGCAATAGTATCTCGGTGTTTCATCGAATCCCACAAGACGCGGACGGCACATTTTGTCCGCTATTTTCAACGCAATACCATGCGATACCTAAACGCTGCTGGCGCGTGCGAGCGAGAATCACTAATGTCAATCTCTCGCTGAAAAGGCGGCAATAGATCGGGGTTGCCAAATATAGATTGGCTAGATAAAAACGAGTTTTAGTCTAAAGTGATTTCGCTCGTGCCAGTTAATTGCACACTCGGTTTTGGCACGGTTCAGTGTTTAACCGTTTGTTATAGGCTTAGCTTTTGTCTGTGGATTTGCACAAGCATAACGTTCCATTAGCGGCAAATAAACTTTATTCCCATGACTTTGACCGATAATCATTGCTTACGCACATTCAGCACGTGTCAATAGCGGAACTGAGCAGGTTTTATAAATTGTAAAACAATAAAAAAAATGACTAAATAGTTGGCTACTCGGCTGCCGGGGTGGCAGGCGAAGGTGTGCCAAAGTGTGGGCTCGAGCTGCCATCAATGTTTTCCAACACCAGTTCATTCGCATACAACCGATTACGCACGATTTCGGCGCATGCTTTGTACAGCAAAACCGCCTTGGTGCCGACTGTTACAACGATGATGGCAAGCAGCGTCATTCGAATGTGGGGCGCCAGTGCCACTGTGTCCTTCAATAAGAGCAGATCCCAGCATGCGCCAGCAGACAATGTGCCGCGTTGTGCCATGCTTAGAGTTGCCAAAACTGTTGGCAACATGCAAACTGTCCCTAGTCGTGCAACCAATGGAAGTGCCCATCTCATTATCCGCCGCACCCGCCATCTGTGCGGATGATCCATATTATCTATTAAGCTAGGATCTAGCACATCGGTCATCTCCAACACTACTACAGTACCAATACATAGAAGAATACTGCCTTTCCACAGCCTCCACGCGATACTCAACGCTGACGTATCTGCTGCATGGTTCAAATATCCCACAGAAAAGTAATGCGCGTACAATACGTTAAAGTATAACTCTATCGTCATGCCAATAAGAACCGGCATTACCCACATAAAGGTAAATCCAGTAATACCAAGGTTCCAAGTTACTTTGACAATATCAAAAATTGCTTTTTTGATCTCATGGACCTTTTCAGCAAAGCTGTTGTTCTCGTGGCACACCTTGGCCAGCAGTTTTTCCAACGCACCTCCAATACTACGCATCGCAGTAAATACCAAGATACCAACGCACGCCAATGCAATGGCATTGTTGCAAGTAAATGGTGTGCATTTGAGCGCAAATACGCCTGCACACTGGAATACTCCCAGCACAGCTACCAAAAACAACGGCATTATGAACATCATCAATATCATGTACATATCCTCTCTAAATTCCCTCATTGGCGGAACATACATGACACAGTGTTCCTCCCGTTTAAACGCCAATCTCTCATCGTCTGCACCTGGCGCAGTTGGAGGAAGCGATCTGCCCTGTACTCTAGCCCATCTCTGTAGTTTGGGATTGTCGGCAGACTCATAATCATGTATCCACTCGGTCGGCAGGCCAAAATCATTCACAGGAACCACATCTACGCGTCCTTTAACAAACTTCAAAGTGTTCACAGTGGGCACGCGCATATTGTTGGGTTGCAAAGTAAATTTTAATGAAGGATGGGATTTGGCGAGCTTCTCATCAATGACCCTTTGGATGCGCGCATAGAACTTTTTAGTAGGAACAGAGTTTTTGCGGACTCTAGTTTTTGCTCTGTCCGATATGGTTTCTGATACTTGCTTAAATGCAGCCTCGACAATATCGTTAGGCATTGTTAGACGAGAAAATGGAATGGGAATCCACGGTATTTGTGCAAGCGACCAGTGGCCTTCATCTAAAATGTTGGCTTGCCCGGTGATGTATTGTGTAAGGCGGAGTGACTGAGCAACATTGGTTGACACAAATTTAAAGACACCTTTAATCACAACGCGAATATTGCTTTGGTGATGTAACAGCACAGGTGCAGTTAATAATCCAAGAATATACACGGGTGTTCCATTAAAATCGTTCAACCCACCAAACAAGATTATAAATTTTGATGGCATGACTTTTGCAACAATTAATGCTGGAACCGTAATAAACGAGAATGAGAATGCCATTGCACCAGCTATATACTTTATAGTGGTTGGAATAAACTTTTTCAAAGTATACTTGCGCACAATGTTACTAAATCCAACATTGTAAGTATTTACATTTGGATGATACCACATTACACCAGGCCGAATGTTTTTCGCCCACGCTTTGGTAGTGTATGAGAACAACGACGTATATACACAACCGCAAGTGGTATAACAAATCAGTGATGTAAGTAATTGCAAATTTAGCTGGTCTTTCAGTGATTCCAAAGGTGAAAACCCTAGCGCTGGCGCTAACGACAAGTATGCAATAACGCCTAGATTGATGAGTACTAAAAGGACGCCCATTGTTCCAGCAATAAAAATGTTGCCAGATCTTTTCCATACCCACATCTCTTTAGCCATATCTTTGTTACTTGTATTTTTCATTATATAATATGTTGCTGGCCAGAGTATAGCCAATCCTGCGACATAGCCAGTGCACACAATTCCCTGGTATGAACTAGAAAACGGTTGTGCAACTGTTTCTGAAGCCATGGTATTCAGGTAGTTTGAAAATTGCTTGCCAGCATTTTCAGAAATAACTACACTAGCAAGCGTTTTAATTCCTTGAATAAGGGGATCACTTAGTCCGCATACCTCAATCCAACTGGGTAGTGCAACAAGAACAATTACAAAGTCACTGACTAATGATAGAGTAATAAACCAACTTATTACTTTTAATGCCAGCATCCACTGGATTCCATTAAATGCATATTCAACACCATACTTTGTAGCGAGGTTAGCTATGTAAATATAGCTTTTATATGGATAGCCAATAATAGCAACAAGCTGAGTAAATCCAACCACAAGACCAAGGAAAAACGGCACCCAAATTAATGCCACAAGCATTAGCTGAACTCTGACCAAGCACTTTTGATACAACTTAACCACGTCTCTGTCAATGTGATATACTCCCAAATTATCCACCCAATCGAAATTTAAGATTTCATTTTCATTTTGCTGCTCAATACGTTGACGTATATCTTCCAAAGCTTGATTCATTTCATCCATCCGACGACGATGTTCCTCCATCTGACGACGATATTCCTCCATCCGACGACGATGTTCCTGCATTCTCACTGCACGCACATTACGTATTCTGTGCACAGTATTGTCAATTACATCATCCACTTCCATCTGTCGCTGTATCCTTGTTTCACGCACATTACGTCTTCTGCGCACATCATTGTCAATTATATCGCCCATTTCCATCAGTTCCTTCACTGCATCATCGTATGAAACAACTTTGACAGTATTGGTTTCCTCGATTTCTACATTGTGGCTATGTATAGCAAGCCTGTATATACTCTTTGCCAATGACCATGCTCCCAGGCAAATAAAGGTAAGAATCCAGCTAGTAATAGCATTGATAGTGAGGCTCAGACATTGATTAAATGCAGTTTCTATGTATCTATTAGGCAGCAAAATGAACACTGTCTTGCCTAAAATCCACACCATAGATCTCAACACCACAACAACAATTTTATAAATGAACTCGGGCATATATCCACTATTGCTTGAAACGCCTTCAGTAATTGGTGACAAGCTAGCGCCATTGAAAATGCAACTGGTTATAAATTTCAACAATTTTATATTCCAATGCACGGTAAGTGGCAGCACACATAGCCACATCATTAGCACAAATACCACTCTTGCTACATGTTGCATTGGGGGAGCTACAATGTTGAACATTTGCAGAGCGGTATCTTTGAGTGGCATATACATTGGCATGTTCTCACGATATACCGTTTTGTAGGCATATTTTTCCATACACACGCCACAAGTTCTACGTTAGAAATAAACATGGTAGCGAGCATTAGTTTTGATATACATGCAGCGAGTCATGTAGCTATAGCATACTCTAATACTTACTTGTTGTCACCGTGCTTCAGCCACTCATCCAGACTATTTAGAAATTATAGAAAACAGTGTTAGTTACAAAACAACTATTTTTAATTTTCCAGTGCTTGACTAGTCCACTTACCAACTCTTGTGTATGTACTTTATGCTGCCAGTACATTTACACGGATAAAACAAAGGGTTCTCCTCAGTCGCTTCTTCGCGACAGAATCGACAAGCCAAATCTAAAAAGTCAAACACGCATATGCTTTAGTAATTATATACAAACCTTAAACAAGCACATGTACTCTTGTGTGAAGAAACAAAACTATGGACATTACCTTCATCTGGTTCACTCATCGTGGCGTTTTCAGTACTTTCTTGCTTGTTAATATTCCTAGAAATAATTTGAAAAAGTAGGGGTTCAAACAATTGTTGTCAAAGAAGAAAAGAAGAAGATGCGAAAGGCAACCGCCGCTTTGTACCCTGAACATCGAAAGGCCAATATGGGCTTTGTTTTAACTGTGAGACTTTATCTCAAAAAACTGCGGGTTTCCTACAAAAGGATTATAATTAAGATCAAGGACCGCCGGTGATGACGTGATCACGACACAAAATAGAAGGATTTGGAACGGCATATCCGATTGGCAGCATTAGATTTTTAAAGGCGGTTCCCGTGACTCGGCCAATGGGTGAGTCACCCGAAACGTTTTAAAGCGGCCATGCGGAACTTTGGTTTTCTTTTTCTAACCTCTAATTGAATTTTATATTCTTTTTTCGAACCCTTGTTGAATTTCACCAAACTTCTCATTGACAAACTATCCAAATGGCTTCTATACGAGTCTGTACTGCCACTCTTGCTGCTCTTGAAAACTCGAGCTTTTCGGCCAACAATGTCGATTGTCTTGCGCTCTCTGCTGACAGCGCTTCTCGTGAGGGGATCAGTATCCCAATCGCCAGCAAGCTGACGCGTCGCGTGTCATTCAACCTGGTTAGCAACCGCGTGCTTGAGCTGCCGAGCAATACGGTGATGTCGAAGATCTCGCATGCGCGTAGCCGACGTCACTCGGGGTTTGCCAGCAGCCTTGAGGGCTCGGACGGCCAGAGCTTGGACGAGCTTGCCAAGCAGGCAGACCGACAAGCGTGTGCCCTGCTGCCTCACGGCGCATCACCTGATCTGCTAGACCCGCAGTGCGCGATGACTGCGCTGTGCGTTCAGCGCGGCCATATTCGACCCATGAACGCCCGTCGCCCGAGCTACGCTGACGCGTACTCTGAGGATGACAATGGAGCGGCTCTACCAATGCCTGTCAAGGGTGTGCTCAAGCCGTTTACGCCGTCGCCTGTGAATCTCGAGTTCCTGATTCACGGGCTCCCCGAGTCGATGCTGGATGATAGCGACGATGACAATGCGCCCGAGCCGATCGAGTCGCGAACAAAGCTAAAGAACGGCGATAGCAAGCCGAAAAGGACTTGCAAAAAGAAAAAGAGCCGCGGAAAGTCCGGGGCTGTGGCCAAGGGCAAGCAGCGCCAGAAGCACGGGGTTACGCTTCCCAGTGCTGTGCCGCTTCCCAGACCAATACCAATAACCACACAAATGTAATTCTAACCATTCTTTATGTACTTTTTCCTTCCACGTTGATACTTTGAAACAAATAAAAATGGCGTCCGCAGTGACGCCTGGTTTTGACATTCTTGGTATTGGATTGAGTCTGGATACCGGTAAATTCACAATATTTACGTTTCGGGTGAATATTTGCATCCGCCGAGCCGAGCAGAGCGGCTTAAAGCGCTGCCAGTTTTGCCAACAAAACAAGCCCAAATGAGTGGCACAAACTTTTGTTACCGAGATTGCCACAGACACTTGCTCATTTCTGGAGCTATGCATACCAAGTTTGTTTTTGTTCATTGAATACTGGATTGAAAATTAAAAACATTTTTGCAATGTCACGCGGAACGATCACAATGTGGTGCAACTTTGGTGGATATGGCATGTATGGTTCTGAAAATAGCTGCTCGGCAGATATCAGACAATGCTATATAATTTCAACTATTTCTACACTGTTGACACCTGTCAACAGTAAAAAATGAGTTGATTGAGCATATACTGAAACTGATGCATTAGCAATATCCATTTTATTATACCCGCAAATGCTCATTTTGGACAGCCAAAAGCTGTGCACATATATGCATGCCTGATATTTAACAGAGGATCCGCAGGAAAAGGTGCAGAAGAAAACATGAGCTGCACGAAATGCAATAAAATGAGGCTTGGCACGACACCAGAACAACAATCGTGCCTTTTCGCTTGTCAAACGATTTCAGCTCCACAGAACAAAACAAGACCGGTTTCCTATTTTGAAAGGCACAAGAATCGGCCAACAGTGTATGTATTTTAGCAGGAACACGTTTTTGTTGCTGTTGTATCGATTCTATTGGCAGAGCATGTTCAGCAGGAACAAAAAGACTGGCACGGAATGTTAGCCACGGAACATTGGCAAACAAACGAGCATTGTCAGAATAATGCAGCGCAAGGGAAGAGTGGGCTCGGCAAACAGCACCAGCTCGCAATTTTACGCAGTCTTTTGGCCAGAGACTGAGTCAGATCATACAAGCGCACGCAACGCAGGAAAAAGATCTTTTCTTTGCAAAAGAGTTATGAGCCAAGCTTCTTTTTGCCCAAGAATGAGGCTTCTCAGTAAGAAAAATTGCAGAACGTGCAGACTTATGCGTGGGTTTTGTGATCATCGTTTGCCCCGCCCAGAAAGCAAGCAGCGTTGGCCAAAAGAGGCGCAATACGAGCAAGCAACAGCACAAGAGCGCATACTATGTGCTTGTTTGGTTTGTTGGGCACGGCACGCGAAATCTCGGGAAAGGGGGAGTAGTGAAGATTTGGTTGTTGTTGGGCAGGTCGCAGCGCTGGTGAGAGCATCTGGCCGTTTTTGGGCATCAATTTAGAATAAAATAAAAATGGCAATTTAGATGGGCATCAATTTATGTGTTCCTCGCCCTTTAGTCCTGACGCCGCATTCCAGGCCAACAACGAGCAGGAAAAGGCAACGGCGTGCCTTTGTTTGTAGTCCCGCAATAAAAAGACTTCTTCGCCCGGGTAACTTTGGGTAGAGATAGTTTTTCCTTTTAATTATTTTTATTCCATCATTTTATTCACATTTTGTTATTCTAGTAACCCAGCACATTTTATTGAGCCATGTCTGAGCCTGCTATATTTGAGATTTGCTTTCCGTCGCACATTACGCGTCTGCCTGTATGCCGGCCTGGCGAGACAATAGCCGGCGTAGTTGTGCTGAAGCTCAACAGTCCGTTAAGTGCATCACATTTGTTGCTGCGGTTCTGTGGAGCCGAGCGCGTGCGGCGGTTGCCTGTTGCAGTTCGCACAGAACAGGCCGAGAAGAAGCAACAGCAAACAGCTATGCTGCAAAACATGGTTATGGACAAGGAGTTTTTTCGGCGCGAGCTGATTCTGTGGGGCAAGCCAAGCAAAAGCAGCGTAAAGACCATTCCATGCGACAGCGTGCACCGGTTTCACTTTTCATTCACCATGCCGTATGTCAACATGCCCACGCCCCGGCAAACGCCCGATATTGAGATCTCATACTCGCTTGAAGCCAGTCTTTTTTCCGAAGTTTTTGACCAGCAACGTGGCGAAAAAGTCTTGCGCGACATTCACAAGACATCAGCCAAATGCTTCCGCTTCGAGCCTGTGGTCCAGCAGTTGGTAAACTTTAGCTCAAACAGTTTGCCGTTCGAGTCAATCTTATCGATGAACGAGGCACATACGCCGGACGTGCGGTCTCAGCCATCAATGTCGCCCATCTCGCTGCTGCCGTTCCAGTCCAAAAAGACGTTTATGAACATTAATGTTTTCCACTCCAACTCGGCGTATCTTCCTGGAGAAACTGTCGAGCTGTTGTTGTTGATGCAAGCAGGCAAAAAGATCACCAACGCGAGTTTCCAGCTCCGCGAAACCGTCAGATGCCGAAAGTCGTCGGCACCAATAATCGACGAGTCTGATGTTCCCGTGCTGTGGAAATACTCGGTGGATCTTTCGCCACAACACGAGCTTTCGTTCAGCAAACTGTCGAGGTCCAACATGACTCAGGACATTGGGATGCTCGGACGGTTTATGTTTATCAACCACTCAAGTGCACTCCGAGGCAATGCAATTGTGCCGTCGCCGCAGAGCACACACAGCTCGAGCGACTCTGTGTCCAACGACCAGCAGGCGCGCAATGTGCGGATCAAGGCAGACGAGGGGCTGGCCATTTCCAACGTGTCGACTGTTGCCCGGCCACATAGCCAGCGGCCAAGCGTACCGTTGTCGCCGCTGACCGAGTCGCAGGAGATTGCTACAAGTAACAGCAGAGAGACGCTGAGCGCATCGAGCGACAGCGCTGTTGCAAGTGAATTGCACACAGGGTCGCAGGGCCCGCCGCCAGTCAGTCATCCCATGCGGGGCCGCACAGGGTCGCTGGGCACCATACCGGCGCAGCAAATGTACTCGCAAGGCTACTCACCCCATGTATCAATGTCGCCGCACCCACGGACACGTCCTACAATGTCAGCCAGCGTGTCCACGTCATACCATCCAGCATCAATCGCAGGGATTGGAGCAAACCGCATGTCAAAGACTATCAGTCCAACCGACGTTGACGACAACATGAGCGACCGGAGCTCAATCTCCGACACGCTGTCTATCCGGTACCCGCCAACCAAGCTATCTCTAAGTGCAAACCTATCGGCACTGACCCGGGGCGCATCGACCAACAGTGCAAAGTTTGCCAACCGGGTAGGCGTGACGCCAGTGCCTCTTGGCGAGATGCTGGCCAAAGGGTCGTACAAGTTTGCCAAGATCCAGCTCACACTACCGCAAGCCACGGACATGTCACCCGTATCGTCCGTGTACTTGGACTTTGAGTACACTGTCGATATTTCAATGACCATTGGCGGCAGTTTTGGCACGTCGAAGCGGGTCGCTGGAAAGCTTCCGCTCAAAATTGCCACTGTTCGCACGGCGGCCAAGACAAGCGACTGCACAAGTGATGGCCGTAGCCAGGCACTGTCTGATCCGGCGGAAAGCACACGGAGTTTGCGCGACAGTTTGTCGTGCCTCAATTTGTCGATTGCACATTCGGATGAGGCGCTGAGCCCCAGCCACAAGAGCAACTCGGGGTCTCCAGCCAACACACTCACTGAAATACACTTTGAAGGACCTGGTGGCGGCCCGTATGACGGAAAGCTCACCAATGGCAGCTACCCATGCCTACTATCGTTTATCCAAAACGGCGACAAAATTCCAATGCCCGAACTCGAGTCGATCAACATTGGTTCCAACTTGATGTAAGTTTTTAATTTTCTATTCCAACTTTTAAACCTCGTTTTACTTTCTTTTCAATTCATTCATAGTTTTTAATAATTTCGCAAATTGACAGTAATATGCTCGGTTATCCAATTAGGCTTTTAACAATGCAAGGGCAAGTACTGTCTTGGTATCAGTGCCAGAGTTAAAAGTGTAATTAATATTGCAGACCGATCGGTCCTTTTCTCCCTGTTGGTCCAAAAATAGAACCGGACCGTGAACGGGACATTACCGAGTAACAAACAAAGCGCAGCATGTGGATCACTTTATCCACCATGAACGGCTATTGTTTGAGTGAACTACAAACTATGGCCAGTGTGCATGTTCACACGAAAAAATAAGCCGCAACCATGACATTCGTTGAGCTATAAACAAACATGTTTAGCTTGCTTGGCAAAGCCACTAGATTTTATTTATTTTATTTTCTCAATCCACACTAGTTCAGAACTACTACGTCAACAAGCACCATTGTGCTAAAGCGCAACCCCCTCTTTTAGTAAAGGAATTGTTGGCAAGACAAGAAAACTGGACTGACCATGCTTCCGAAAGCAAAAGGACAACGGCTGTTACTGCGTATTAGCACAGTCAGATAATAATAAAATGGCACACGCATAGCTACATTATATCCAGTGTGGCTAATTTGTATTTATGTGCAACAGAAATAAAGGAAATACAAGCGCTTTTATATGAATTGTTTTCCAGCGCACTGCTTGAACGTTTGGCAGCCAGAAATATTTTAGTGGGCTTTTCCGTAAAAGCCCGGGCAAACCTGGTACAATGGAGAGGCAGATTTAGCGAAAAATGAAAAATACTTGGACCATGAAGCCTCCTCCCCATGGTCTGGGCAAAGTGCGGCGTTCAGATTCAAGTTCTCCCTCCCACCCCCGAATCTTGAGGAATGGAGGAGAGGAAGTCGTGGATAATGCTTTAGATTTTTCGTTGGCTGAATGCTGGGCAATACGCTTTTCCTTTTCAGAACAGAACACCAATTTCTCAGTTGCACCCCAAAACTAAAAACGCGAGCACGAGCAAAGCTATCAATGTGTTTGGAATTTTTTTAGTTCTGTATGCGACTTGCAACCTTTATATATTATATTATTAAAAGCACATATTTGTGCACGGCACCAAAAACTCTATACTTTTTATTTAGTTCCTACTGCGTGTTATTTATTGTAAACATATTCGGGATGAGCACGCCAGTGTTTGAGATACGGTTTCCAGCATATACATCAGGCGGACCGCCGCGGTGCACACCCAAATCCACGCTCACCGGCGTAGTGTACGTGCACATTACACGGCCCGTGCGGGCATCGTGCTTGTCGCTGAGCTTTATGGGCAGCGAGCGAGCGTCGATGGCTCCCGAGTCGGTCAACAGCTCGTGGACACAAACAGCCAAGCCGCGCACCATCAAAAAAGTATATTTCAACCAAAGCACAGTGCTCTGGGGCGACGGCAAGCTGCGCAAACAAGACACGCTGTCTACAGGCATCCATATGTTCCACTTTTCATGCGAGTTTCCACGCGTAAACTACCCGCAAAGCCGTACAACGCCAGAATACGAAATCAAATATGTGTTGAAGGCCAAGCTGCTCAACTCGCGTGAGGCACACGCTAGTACTATACTGTCGACGTCGCAGCCTATCATGTACGTGCCAGAGACCGTTGCACCCTTGTTGCCAGTATCAGCAGAACATGGTGACACGACCGCCCGGTTTGCGTTCTGCGACAACGTGGGCGACGGACAGGGAGTTTACCATATGCGGGCAACAGGACTGCAACAGGCGTTTCGGCCCGGAGATGCAGTCGATTTGCAGCTACGAATAACCGGACAGCGCACGTTACGCAAAGTGCAGTTTGCAGTTATCGAGCAGACCGATTGCTTTTACCCGCAAATACCCGACCCCCGCGAAGAGCAGCTAGACATTGGACGCAGACTGTGGTCGTCGCAACGCGTTTTGAGCGACACAACAGACGTGCCTTTTGAGCGCGACTCATGTGTGGTGCCCGATATATGCTCGGACCACACGACCAGCAAGCGGTCTCGCAGCGGCAGCACGTACCACGCGCACCTGCACACTCGGCTACCAAATGATGTGCTCGTGCTACATGAAACTGGGTACATGAGGTTTACGTATTTTGTGCAGCTGTATTTGTGTTCAGGGTCGGGCGCATGGGGCAGTCATTCGCAAACTTTGCACTCGAGGATTCCGATTCCCGTAGCTTCTCGCATTCTGCCCGAGGACGCTCCGCAGGGCTCAGCACGCACGCCATGTGCGTCCTCAACGCACTATTTGTGCAATGGAGGATCACGGCGGGGCTCTTCGGCCGCAGCGCACCAGAACACAGAGTTTGCCCGGAGGGCCCATTCGTCCAGCTCGGCGTGGAGCGAAGTCAACTCACTCGAGATATCCGACTATGCGGAGAGCAAAGATTTGTCCTTAAAGCACGGCCGTAGTATTGCGGATCTGGGCGCTCGGCTGCAGCAGTTTATTCCGCGCCGGTTGCCGTCGTCTGGGCTGAACAGCCGCCGACACGACACGCAGCACGTGGGTCGCGCAGTCTCGCACGGCCGAATGTCAGACCAGCCGTTGTGGAACATGGTTGATCTGCCGCCAATGCCTGCGGTTCCAGCAATGGCGGCAGGCATGCACGTAGCTGCAAACGCGTCGCAAGTGTCTCTGTTCAGCTCGCCCCTCGCTCGAGGCCCATCGCTCAGCATTAATGGCAGCGACGCGCCATCCCTGTACAACCAAGCGCCTGGAGACCGCTGTTTGACTGGAACCGAAGCCAGCGGCAGATTTTCGCTTACGTTTCTGCTCAAATTGCGTGAATTCTACCACCATGAAGCCAGCAGCCTTGCCCTGTCCCGCCTTATAAGCGGTCACGACACTGATATTATTCCCAGCGCCATGCACCGCCCGCCCGCAGTGTCAGACAGGGAGGGCATATCGCGACTCGGCCTGGGCGGTGTGCACAGCGGCCACAAGTCTCGCGACTTTTCCCTAGGTTTAAACAGCAGCAGTGTGAGCGTGTGTTCGGGCCGACAGCGCAGCAGCAGCCGCATGTCGATGCAATCGGTGTCCAGCGTGCTTGTGTCCAACGATCGTGTGCTTCCGCAGCTCGAAGCTGTTATGACGTCGTTTAGAGATCCGGCCACAAACCATGTGACCACGTGGTCGGCGTTTAGCTCGGGACGCCCAGAGTCTAACTACCGTCCAGAGTCTAACTATCGTCCAGAGTCTAATTACCGCCCCGAGTCTAATTATCGCCTTGTATCGACCAAAGACCATTCTGCCCGGTACTCACGCCTATCATCCATGTCGGTCTCGTCGAACGACACGGCGTGTGCATCGCACGGCTGTTTGTCGCTGTCCAAAGACGTACCCCCTGTTCCATCCATCCATTCGCTGTCTATTGACGGATACGTCCACATCTCGTAACCCGTCCAAAAACACATTTGCTTTCTATTGTTTCGATTTCTTTCGTTTTGCGGTAATAACATTTTTATTTTTGCGACTATTTATAAGTATATGTTTATTAAACATATTGTCGCATAAAACTAAAGCATGTCTCAAATTGGCCTAGGTCTTTGGCTTAGATCAGGGCCAGCGCCTTGAAGCCTCCATAAAGTGACGCGCCCAGCAACGTAATCACCGACGGGCAGATGAAGAACACGCCGTACTTGCGGCCCTCCGGTCCACACTTTATATACGAGATGCTGTACACCAGACGGCCGACAATATACGCAGCACCTGCATAGGCCGACAGTTTCGGGTAAAACAGCCCAGCCAGCAACACAGACGACTGCGCAAGCGGCAAGTACTCAACATGAGCCTGATGCACTTTTTGGAACCGCGCAAACTCCTCGTTCTCTTCGTCGCTCAACTTCTCCGTCGCCCGGCTTCCGACTTCGGCGCTGTGCGGCAAATCGAGACGGCTCTTTTGGCGGCTCGCGCAGCCCGCAAACGCAGCCGTTTGCAAGCCCATCACGGTGGCGGAAACAATGTTCCACACGTAGTTGGTACCAATAACAATGCTCATTTTTCAAGTTTAGCTAGATTTATAGTTGGGAAAATGATGTTTTAGGGAGAAAGGCAAAAGAAAAAGATTAGATGGCAGAAACGTTTAGAGTCTGGATCTGAATTATGCTAGCCATGCGTGTATCGAACATGTTCCCCCTAACCCCCGCCATATCAAATCTGTTGATTAAAAAAGTCTAGGCTAAAACAGTGACAAGTGCAGCGTTGTACACAGCAGTGATAATCAACCCCATAAACGAAATGCCCATGAGCGGTGCCCCGTAGATCCGCGCCGCTGGTCCCTTCGCCACATACGCCCGGCCATACACAAACCGTCCCAACATATACACTGCGCCAAACCCAGCTGCGATCTTTGGCTGGAACATACCCGCCGCCAACAACATCACCAAAACAGATCCCACCTGCTCACTGTAATTGTCGCTCACCCGCTTAATGTTATTGAATGCCACCCAGTCCGCATCACTCAGTTTATCAGCAAACCGACCACCGCCGTTATCGGGGTACGCGACGTTGTACTTTTTGCGTGCGCCAACGACGCTAAGGCCGGTTACGAAACATTGCAGGGCGATGCCGGCGGCGGCCAGTACTGTGTAGCCAAAGTTTGCCCCGATAACTATTGCCATTGATAAAAATATGGTTTGGAGAGATAAAGAGGAAAAAGTGGACGAATGTTTTGAACAGCTGTTTTATAATTGGTGCTGATTAGTCAGCGGATACCAGTCTTGGCATAGCTAAATGCCCAGCGACTGTTCCCCCTTTCCAGTCGGCTTTCAGGGGAAGATAAAAGCCGTCTCCGTCTCCGTCCATATTTACCCATAAGGATCGACACCGCGAAGCCAGCCCGAAATTCCGCACCTCCGCATCACACGATAAATAACATTTTTAGACATGGACGAACCAACTAAAACACTGCTCCGAATCGGACACGACATATCGCAGCTGCTAACAACCACGCAAGTCAGCTCTCTCTACACTTTGTACTTTTTGGACCAAGCCGCCCGAGAATCCGAGTCTCCGCATGCATCATGGCCCGAGGTTGTAACTCGCGTGTATAACGGCCTGCGTGCGCTCAACATCCAGCACGCACGTATCTACCACGTCGATCCCTCGTACTACTCATGGCCACTCTATGAGCGCGCCCTGTGCATGCAAGTACCCAGTCCCGCGCATTTGTGCAAACTCGTCGTACTTGAAAACAAGCACTGGCGCACACCTCTTGAAACACAGCAAGCACATTGGGCGAATGCCCAGTACTACGCGGTACTTGTCCAGTACGTGCATACAATTGACACAAAAGCATTGGCAGAGTATGTACGATCGTTGGATGGAAATAAAGTGGCTCGCAAGCATTTCAAGTTTCGGTTGGCCGACCCACATGTATCAAAGGAGCTGACCGGATATGATAAGAACGGCGTTAGTCCAATTGCCATGACTCACGATGTACCGGTGATTATGAGCACAAGTATTACGCAGTTGCAGCCGCCGGTGTTTTGGCTGGGCGCCGGGCACGTTGACTACAAACTCGCTCTCCCCATTCAAACGTTTATCGACGCAACCCAGTGCCTCGTTGCTCCCGTATCACTGCCCAATGGATCAGACTAAACTTTGCAATTAAATCAACGCAATAAAAAGTGTTTACTGGATGATCAGTTTGTACGACTCGTACAAGCAGTTGCACCCGCAGCCCGACGGACACGTAGGAATGCCACGTTGCAGTGCCGCCTCTGCATCGTGCCGGTGCTCGAGGTCGAGCATCTCGTCATCGTCGTGTACTGTGCGTCGAAGCATTGTAAGCGCTGGTCGCAGCTGGTCGTCCGAGTCGCAACTCGACTCTACATGCAACAGATGTTCTGGGTACGGACTCAATGTAAACCCCTCTGACTCTGCGTCCGAGGTATGACCAGACGAGTCACTCGAGTCGCACAGCTCGCGGCTCAGTTGCCGCGACAACGCGCTGGGCATACGGGTACGCGTGGAAACAAGTCCCGGGCGGGCGTCGCTGTCGTCGCGCATATCGGACACCGACATTGTGTCGGGCGTCAACAGCGGGCTGTTAGCCAACGGACTGTTAATCATTGAGCTCGAGTTGACCATCGGACTGTTGGCCAACGACCGCACCACATCATTCGCTGTCACTAACGACGGCACCGCCGACGCCAACGGATCACTCACATCCATGCGTTGGTGCGCTGGAAGCCCGCGCCGCAACAAATTGCTTGTGCTGCTCGAGCTGCTCACACACTGCACATGCTGCGCCAGGCCTGTGCGCACAAGTTGCTTGCGCACAATACGGAACCACCGCTGCATGTGGTCGTGATGCCCGCCGTGCCCACATGCATGGCAGATGAGGGCCCGCCCGTGCACGTATTCGTGGCACCACGTGCAGCTCAGCCATGGCGCACCTACTGGCTCGATAGTGCCAGGGTCCAGTGGCTCTGATAGCGCACTGGTATCCACAGTGATGGTCTCCGCAGTCTTCTGTGCCTTTGCAGTCTCCCCCACACTGTCGTGCATGCGCTTCCGCCCTGCGTGCACCGCAACAACCGGGTTGCCCGTCCTCGTCAAATTATCATGCCGCGGCACCGACGGCTGACAGTTCATCCCGTTGTACAACGAGCGCAGCTCGCCGTCCTGCATGCACTTTAACACCTCGACCGCCTTTTCGTCCATCTCCCATTTGTACAGAATACGCGCATACAGAAGCTTCCAGTGGTCCAAATACGCCGCATATGCCTGCAGTCCTGCACTAGCAGCCCGTGGCTCAATGTGCGCTCGCACAGTTAGGCGCGTGTGCAGCCGTCCAAAGTCCTGCTTGATACGCATGTACATTTGCTCCTTTTGCTGTGCCTGCGCTGCCGCTGCCGCCTCCTCGACTGTGCGCTGTCGTGCCCACGGCTGCGGCGCTTCGGCGCGAGTACCTGATACGCCGTGCTTTACCAGCACTCGGTTTCGTCCTGTCGTTGATCTATTATCAGGTGGAATCACTGAGGTGGCCGTTGACGTCACTGCAACGCCATTATCCGTAGTATCGACACCGTCAACAGCATTTTTAGCATTGGTGCCGTAGCCGCCCACGGTGTGTACTCGACTCAACACGTTGCTGCGCAGACGGTGCCACAAGTTCTCGCCGCCCTCCGCGCCAATTGGGCTGCTGCTCGAGCTGGCTGTATGCCGGTGCTCGGACGACGGCTGGTCTGAAAAATGTTCTGGCTCAATCTCCGGCGACGGCGTTGTGTCGTCCAGCCCCTCGGCCATCATAAGCTCGTTTTGCTTAATCTCATCGCTGTCCAGCTCTTTCAGGATTTCCGGCGACGGAGGCTCAGAGTCCGACGGCGGCACACGTGTGGTCATTCCCGAGCCCTGCAACGTGTCGTCGGCTCGATTGGCAAGTGGCTCGTCCGAAGCTAGCAATGGCGAGCCGGGCTGGCTGGCTGCCACGCCGCGCAGCAACTGGCTCTCGCTCAGCCCGCCCAGATTATACGTTGTGGCAGGCGGATTCGCACTGCCAGCCGACGACGACGGAAGCCGGAACGAAACATTGCGGTGCACCGGAAGTCTGCTCTTTTTGCCAATCGCTGCAACTTTGGCCCACGGCGGCATATCCACAGCTGTTGTTTCGGCCTCTTTTTTCGCCGCCGCTGTTTTGGCCGCCTCATCTGCCGCAGATGCCTCGGCCAGCGCCACGCTCAGCACACATGCCAGCAGCGCCAGCGTCTGCACATCGCCGCGACGCTGGTAGTGGGCCATGACTGAGCGCAGCCACCGCAGCACAGGCGGATGTGTGGCCCACATGCTATGGCTCGCTCCACCATCCACAGACTCTATTGGCGAATCAAACACAACTGGGCCCAACAAACACGCCAGTAGCGCCCACACCCGCGACAACTCAGACCGCGAGTTCAGCAGCGCTACTTTGGCGTTGTGGCTGCAGATCCACTCGGAGCTGGGCCCGGTCAGCACAAACTGGCGGGCCAGACTGCGGTCCGCAGACCGGTCACACGACACATTGCAGATCAGAGCCAAGTTGCCAATGCCTGTGTTGGGACACGAAATAGGCATCGGCCGGAAATACGTCTTGTGCTCGGACGGGTCGCTGCCCTCGGCCGACGCCGTCGCCCGGCTGATCTGCTGCCTGAAATAATAGCGCGGCACCTCTTCGTCCTGCGCCTCGTCGCGCCCCTCAACGTCATCGTCCGACTCGCCAAAGCCTCGGCCGTTTATCAGCTGCGCGCCAGAGCCCGCGCCATACGTCAGATACGAGCCCTTGTTCTGCGACCCAAACTGTACCATGTTTTGGTAGTACTCGAGCTTGCGGTAGTTGCGCGGCTTGCTCTGCATGCGCAGCTGCTGCACCATATCCTCGCGACTGCGCTCACGAGCGCCCTGCGCACTGCCCGGCTCACCGCCCGGATCAGGGAACTTGTCCAGCGCGTAGATCGACGCAAAGAAACACACGAGCTGGCCCGGCCCCGAAAACACGCCGCCGCACAGGCGCGGAAACGGAATGTGCGAGTCGAACCGCTCGCGGTTGGTTGCGTGCCGCAGCGACTTTGGCATCCCGTCCAGCCCCACCGGCATCTCCGCTGGACTGTCCGACACATACAAGTTGTCCATGTCGTCATCGTACCCCAGCGCATAAAACTCCTCGTCGTCCTCGTCCTCATCTTCGTCGTTGTCCGAGTACCGGCTGTCGTCGTCTTTGCCTAATCGTGCGCTGATCTGATCGTCGCTGTAATCCGCCTCATTCGCATATGATCCCATCGATGCGTTCTCCTCGGACGTGTAGCTTGTCGCCACCCAGCGCGCATCGCCATGCCGCAGCGACGTGCTACGCGTCCGCCCTCCCATTCGCTCGGTTGAAAACGGCGAGCTGTATAATCGTGCCTCGACCTGCGCTGCATCCAGCCGCTGTCCGCCTCTTGTCTCGTCCAATGGTGTAGGCGGCAGCGGCAGCCGCTCCAAATCCTCAGCACTGGCTCTGCTCGAGCCCTTGTGCGTCTTCTTGGCCCGCACCGCTGCGATCAGAGCCAGAAGCAGTGTGTACATGCAATAGTCCACGGCTCCCACGCCCTGCGCAGCACATGCTCCAGCAACATCCCGCATTCTGCCCTCTATCGCGCTGCGCAATCCAAATGTCTGGCCCAAGGCACCAATACTGACTTCGGCTGCTGACTGTGGATACCGTGCTGGAAACTTTATGCTTACGGTCGCTGTTTCGCGCGTAATCCAAGGCACACCGACAACTATTGTGCACTCGCGTGTCTCACGGCTAATGTGCTTTATTGACACTGCTTTGGACGGCCGGTACTTTTGTGCAGCCGCATCAATCTCGTCTGTCCACTCACTAGACTCGCTCGTCTCGTCCATAACCTCCTCGTCATCGTCACTACTATGCTCGTCGGTTGTGCTCGCTCGAGCTACACCTGTTTTGCTCACCGAGCCGTCCCACGCCGTGTACGCTGCAATGCGCTGTGCCGCCGGCCCATCGCCAAAATCTTCGGAGCTGCCCATACGCCGTAATGCAAGCCGTGCCTTTGAGTCGCCTGTTCGGCTCAGCTCGTGCCACGTTGTGATGTCTGCAAAGTCGCCGCCCGATGCCGCCAGCAATAGATCGCTAGGCAACGTGTGCTGGTCGTACAAGTGCAGCAGCTCGTGCGGCCGCAGAAAGTTGGTCGCAAACGACGGCAGCTCGTCGAAATGGTCTTTCACCACTCGCGGTGTGCGGTTCGGCGTGGTGCCCACAGCATCCACCATGCGATCTCCAATCGTCCACATACGTAGCACTTGGTCGTGTCCCCACGTAACAAGCTGATGACGTACCCGCCCATCGCTGCCTCTGGCCTGCGACCGCCACTCGGAGCCAAGCACTGCGCCTGTGTGGCCAACAAACTGGTGCACAAACGCTAGCTGCGCATCGTCGCGAACCACTGCCAAACTGTCGCCCTGTGTGACCAGCAGCCCGTCGCCAAACGGCAGATACTCTGCGCCCAAAACCTCCTGCCCAAACACATGCACATAGTCGTTCTGCGGCCGCCCAACCTCAACGTTCCACCGCTTGACTGTGCCATCACGACTGGCCGACACAATCGTGTCCTCACACTTTGGGTGCCATGAAATGCTCGTAATGTCGTCCGAATGCGCATCATCTAATGTCATCAAGGGCGACGATCCATAGCGAATGTCCCAGATTGCAATCTTATTGCGGTGCACTGTCGCCAGCCTGTGCATATGCACGTTGTTAAACGCAAGCAGGTCTGCCGGCTCCCACCGCGAAAAGTACCACACGGGCTTTTGGTCTCGGCGCACGTCCCAGATCTTCACAATCGGGTCAATCGACGTTGTGCCGATCCACGACGGCACCAACGGCGCCCACGCTATGTCTGTAATTGCCATTGGATGCGCCCGCACCACTCGCATCGGCTGGCTGCTCGTATGCGCCAGGTCGTGCACCACAAGCGTTTGGTTCACCGCTGTGCCCACCCACCCGTGGTGCTGCAAGCTCGGACACCATGCTACTTTGGATATCTTCCACATCGAGTCGATTGATATTGTGCGAGGTGGTGAGAGCGGAAACTCAAGGTCGATTATTGCTAGTCCTGCCCGTCCGCCAAGCACCACGTCGCGTCCGTACGGACTGATACCCATCTTTGTAAACCTGTACGGGTACTTTATGCTGTAGTCGACGCCAATTGTCGACGCCCCGTACGGCCATCGCGCGGATGTGCGGTTCATTGTGTCCGAATTCAAAATCCGCCGCTTTTATAATGTAAAAATACACGTGCTTCAATAAAATGTGGAAAGAAAATGTGCAGTTCGCTACCTTGTATATACGCTAGTGATCAAACAATTAGTTTTGATTAAATACACACATGTATTGACTACTATCAATACTCAGACATCTAGCTGAAATGTTAAAGTTTTTGTGGATACTCGAAAGAAATGAAATGAAACGGTTAATAAAATTCAATCTTGAAATACGCAATACTAGGCTTTATGAGAACACAAGCTATTTAGCTTATTGGACCGGGACGGCAGAGTAGGCGGGCTTGGCAGAGTAGGCAGGGGTCTCCACAGTGGTGTACTCCTCAACCGACGACGAGGACTCCTCCTGGGACTCGGAGTAGACTGGGGACTCGGCAGAGTAGGCGGGGGTCTCCTCAGTGGAGGACTCGACACTGGACTCCTCAACCGACGAGGACTCGGACTCGGTCACGTAGCTCTCAACGCTCGACTCCTCGGCGCTCGACTCGGAGTAGACGGGGGACTCGGCAGAGTAGGCAGGGGTCTCCTCGGGCTGCGACTCGGTGGTGTAGCTCTCAACGCTCGACTCCTCGACGCTCGTCTCATCAGTGCAAGATGTCTCGGGCTGCGACTCGGTGGTGTAGCTCTCGACGCTGGACTCCTCAGCCGACGACTCGGAGTAGACCGGGGACTCGGCAGAGTAGGCGGGGGTCTCCTCAGTGGAGGACTCGACGCTGGACTCCTCAACCGACGAGGACTCGGACTCAGTCACGTAGCTCTCAACGCTCGACTCCTCAGCGCTCGACTCGGAGTAGACTGGGGACTCGGCAGAGTAGGCAGGGGTCTCCTCGGGCTGAGACTCGGTGGTGTAGCTCTCAACGCTGGACTCCTCAGCAGACGACTCGGAGTAGACGGGGGACTCGGCAGAGTAGGCAGGGGTCTCCTCGGGCTGCGACTCGGTGGTGTAGCTCTCGACCGACGACTCCTCAGCCGAAGACTCGGAGTAGACCGGGGACTCAGCAGAGTAGGCAGGGGTCTCCTCAGGCTGCGACTCGGTCACATAGCTCTCAACCGACGAATCGGTAGGGCGAGGGACACACTTCACAGCAGAGCTGGTCGGGGCGGGGGTCTCGGTGGTGTAGCTCTCGACGCTCGACTCCTCGGCCGAAGACTCGGAGTAAACCGGCGACTCAGCAGAGTAGGCAGGGGTCTCCTCAGGCTGCGACTCGGTGGTGTAGCTCTCAACGCTGGACTCCTCAGCCGAAGACTCGGAGTAAACGGGGGTCTCGGTGGAGTAGACCGGGGTCTCCTCAGGCTGAGACTCAGTGGTGTAGCTCTCAACCGACGACTCCTCGGCGCTCGACTCGGAGTAGACCGGGGACTCAGCAGAGTAGGCGGGGGTCTCCTCGGGCTGCGACTCGGTGGTGTAGCTCTCGACGCTCGACTCTTCGGCCGACGACTCGGAGTAGACCGGGGACTCGGCAGAGTAGGCGGGGGTCTCCTCGGGCTGAGACTCAGTGGTGTAGCTCTCAACGCTCGACTCCTCAACCGACGACGTTATGTAGTCCGAAGGGATCGGGGCGGCCGAGTACACCGGGGCGACGCTGCTGTAGATGTCGCTCGGGATCGGGGCAGCCGAGTATCCGTTGGCAAACACAGCCGAGGCCAGCGCGGCGATACCAAAGGTAATCTTAATTGTGTTCATTTTGCGTATAAGAGGGCGGGAATAGGGTATAGGATAGGGTATAGGGCGAAATGTGAGGAATAATCCAAGAAAAATGCGTAAAGCTTAGGTACTCCAGCAACGCAGGATGCGTCCACGGGCTCGCGCTCTTAAGTAGCGCGCACTTGCAAAACAGTCGCAAGATCTCTCACTTGGAAATGTAATGACAAATATTTTTGAAACGGCGATCGTCATGGATGTGCAGCAATAGAGACATTATGGATTTCGCCTTTCTGGCCTGCACGAACGCAATTGAGAGATACGAGCTCGTGCAGACCATGCTCGGGACCACAGTCTGATGGGAAACGGGCCAGCCAATTGTTTTCCTGCGGTTTCCCGATTTTTGTCCCCCGCGCGCGCTTTCCAACAGCGTAAATCTGTATTTTCTGGCCAGCTTTCCTCGGACTTCCTTTCTTGACCTGCATGAGCGCGCCCCTGTTGTAGCTCTTTTCGCCGCGTGATTGGTCAAACTGCCGACCCGCTTGCCTTGTGCAGCGCCGATCACAACATGGGCACCTCTGAAAAGACCGTTTCGAGCCGCCGTCGCGATCTCGCTGATAGAAGATAATAGTTGGAATTCACACAAAAGCAGCCATTTAGCGCCCAAGCAGCGGAATTTAAATGCTGCGCATAATGTCGTGTCCAGGCGCCATGTCTGGGAAAGCATTGCAAATTCGTCATGGTTGGAAGCATAAATTTCGTGCAATGCCGAATCAAGGCTGCAGCGGCAGCTCTATTCGCGTGTTTGCCAGTTGTTCTACACATCGATAGAACCGGGGTTTTTATTTGTCTGAAATCAGGCAGCAAAAAAGGAGCAACATCGCACATCCCCAAATCTCTTTGCGTCAACGGCTTTTTTCCCGCATCTTTGGAAGATAATACCTTGCTTTTGCGGGCAAACTGGGTGCCCACTTGACCATTGGCACCTGACGTCTTTCAGCGTATTGATCTGGTTTCTCACCTGTCTTTCTGGGACCAAAAGCACGGACAATACACAATATGACAAACAGCTTGCGTCAGAGTCACCTGCTCTCCGTTAACCGATACGCGTGGAAAATCTCTGGAATTTGCTTTGTCAATTTAGAAGACATAATCCAGCTTGAAACTTGGTCGAGCTTTTTGGTCACGCAATCTGGTGTTATTTCTCCCCAAAAAAAGTGTGTTTGCAAAACAAACACCGATGCGGTGGAGATGAACAAAAACGGATGGTTGCATCCAAACGCCCAAAGCGATCTATTGTATTCTTGTGCAGCAACTTTTTTCTTCATAAGCTCTCACTAGAAATACCAGCTTTTAAATAAAAATACGCCAAAGAGAAAGCTGAATTTTTGGGAAAATCGGCTTGCCATTTGAAAATATTAGTTTCTCTAATTTTTAGATAAAAAGCGATGAGCCTATTGCAGATCACATAGCCGATAGCGAGTGTTGGCAGCAGCACAAGCTAAAGAGAGCATGACTACAACGTGGTAAAATCATGCATGAATAATTCTAGGGTAGTTTGGATTTTTGTATAAGAACTACTTTAATGGTTTCCACAGGTATATCATATGGATAACGATTAAAACGTGTATTAGAAAAATGTGCAAGCAAATCGAAAATGACAGAGTAAGCAATGTACATATAGTGAGTATTTTTGCGTTATATTTGTTGCTGTCGTAGCCATAGTGCATCTATATTTATAATCATCTAGTTTATGTTTACTTCTAAATAAGTCAGTATATAACACTAATATGGTTAAAAATTGGTCCTCACTAGTAGTCATTGCAGTTTGGTGGGTACTTTGCCAAGCTGGTCAAAGCTAATGACTTTGGGCAGTATGTTACACCCTAGCAAATATGTTGTGGTTTTAAGCATTGTATATGTTTATTTACTTAAAAGTTTAAAATTCTCAGCGCGCAGCAACAGTAGTGGTTTCAATCTATTTATCTGCCTATTCCGTTCCAGCCGAAATAGTGGGAACTTCTTTATGGTCGTGGTTTTTGAGGCAGTCATCGATTACGCCTCCAATAATGCGGTTGAGGCTTGCTGGCGGAATAGCATCTGGAAGGTTATCGAGTAAGTAATCAGTAGGCTCGTCGGGGAACACACCCTTTTGCTTGAGCAGTTCGTCTAGCTTTGCTTTTTGTTCTTTTGTTAGGCGCAAGCCAGCGAGCGGCAATGCAGCATCGGCCTTCTCCTTGACCTCTTTCCAGTGAACAATGACCGCGTCCCGGACCTTGGGATCTTTCCAGTCGATTTCATAGCTTCCCGAAGTTGCGATCGAGAAAGCAGCACCGGCTGTCGAGGCAAAGCTACTAAGCAAACCCATGTTTTTATTGTTACAAAATATGTTTTTAGTTGTCAAACAGAAAGGAGTGTGTGCAGAGTAGTGAAAAGGCAAGAGCAAGAGGAGTAAAGTTCCTTTTATACAAAACACATGCTTTGCATTGGCTCGAGACTATATTGCAAAAACGGTTGGTTGGCCGTGTCCTAACATAAAAGCACATGCGTTATCCCTCCAATAAGCGCACTAAAGCGCTTGTAGCACGTGTATCTAAATCTTCTCCGCTGGCAATCATTAGCGGAACAAGCGGCCCCTTTTTAAATAAATGCCAAAAAAGAACAATTACGCTTCAAATGTTCCGCTTCCTTGCAAAGGCTGCACCAACATGTGAATGTCGCTGTTATTATATGGCATCTGAATGCTCTAGCCCAGAGCTCAAGTAGAGCTACAAATTCACGTGAAACTAGCACTTTTTTCAAAATGTTGCAGATCTTTAAAAGGCGTGGCCATATCGCTCAAGCCAAAGGCACCGAAAAACGGAGCTAAAACTGATTGACATTCTGCGGAGAAACTTGCAATCGACGTCATTTACATCTCTGTACTTTAATGAATAAGTTTTCTGAATACAAATTAAACATGAAAATATTCAAAAGAAAACTAGAGCTGGCCAGCAAGAATAAGCTCAATTGCGTCGCCAATAAACTCTTTGCGGGCGCTTAGATCAACGCCATACTCTGTAGCAAGCTGTGCCCGAACGCTCTTTTTGGTGACGCTATTGAGGTTCTGCGAGCTTAGAATGCGCTTGATGCTTTCAACCAGTTGCTCGTCGGTTGGCATTCCGCCAGTCATCATCATTCCTGGTGTACCGCCGCCCAAAAGCGCACTGTTTCCAGGCACCGGCTGCCCATACATTGATTGCGCACCGTATGATACATTGCTAAACATTGATTCGCGCTGCTGTTGTTGCTGAGGAAGCGTATTGTAAGCGTTGGCACCTGGTGTTGTCCGGATGTGCGTATTAGGCTGGCCTGATACAGGCGAGCTAAAATAGTCAGTCTGGCCGGGTGAATGTGGACTTCCTGATCCAGCAGAACCAAACATTCCAAAGTTATGTAGAGCTGGAGATGCCGCGTTGTCGTAGTAGCTAGTAGGGTTGGGCGAGTACTGGTAGTATGAAGCGCTGCGAGAGGCCATTGTGCCATCAGCAGGCGTCGTTACTCCACCCACAGTACTCATTGGCCGCGCTTCGCTAGCACCCTGGGCCGACTGATATTGCTGCTGCTGCTGCGCCTGAGCTACGGGTGTCGAAAGCTGAAGACGCGGATCAAAGCTGCCTGATCCACTAATAACAGTCGTAGGCGTTCCCGCACGCGGAGGGCCGGCTACAGGCGTGTGTCCGCCATACCGGCTGGCACTGCCCATTGCACCCGACTGTCTGCTATACATAGTTCCGCGCTCGTCTTCTTTGCTTGATCCAGCATTCGGGTTCATGTTGGGCGGCGGCGCGTTCAAAACTCCAGCGGCCATAAGGTCTGTCTCGTACTCCGTCCACTTGCGCTGCGGAATCGACTTTGGATCAAATGGCTTGTCGTCTTTAACGATAAGCTTGCGCTTGCCGTCGCCTACCACCACACGCGTGTTACCCCATGAGAAATCATCCATGTGCCAGAACGAGTAAATAGGCAAAATGCACGACCACAGCGGATACGCGAGCAGATATATAAGCATCCACCCAATGTGTTGCCACTCGCGCCGCAGGATAAAGATGACCGCCTGTACACCGTAAATAGCACCGATCAGAATAAGCGAGATGTAGCCGACATCAGCAAGTCCGGTAGCTGCCACGTAAATTAAATAAATAAAGTAGCCAAGCGTCGTCGGCATAGTGATGGTTCCAAACAGATCCAGGAACACGACAAACCGCATCGAAAAGCAACAGAACCCGCACATATCCGGCAAGAACATCAGCTCCGCCAGGTTGTGAATGGTCGAATTGATCCAGCGCCGACGCTGCGACATCAGGACCGCCCATTTTTCAGGCGCAATCGTCCGGCACTTTGCGTCCTGAATAAATTTGAGCTTGTACTGCGGAAAGTGCTTCATCATGAGAGTCGTCAAGTACCGGTCCTCGCCAAGCGACAGCAGATTCTTCTTATGCAGAGTGTCCACGTGTAGCTCAGAGTATGCCTCGACAATAGGCTTGCCAATTAGTAACGGCTTGCCATCCGCACTGCGTAAGCGATACATGCAGAAGCAGCCTGGAAGACACGTAACTGACCCAAACAGCGACTCGAACGCCTTGGCCATATGGTGTGAGATAAAGTACTCGTACACTTGCATCATCGTAGTCCAACTCTTGCCCTCGTTGCCCAGCATTGTCTCACCGCAAATACCTGCAATGCGCTGGTCTGACGAACACGCAGCAATTAGGCGCGACAGCGAATCTGGCATAACTTCTGTGTCAGCGTCGACCTGCAGGATGTACTCAAAGCTGTGCGGGTCGATACCAATGATATGGCGCATCTGGTGGAACATCTCAAGCTCCAGCGGCGTCATCGGAAGATCAAAGTGCACCTTGTTGAAGAACGACATGAGCAGAATCTGCGAGTCGCGCTTACCGCGATTTCCGGACCGATTGGCCTCTTCGGGAGTGCCGACCTTGACAACCACCATAAACGGAACAACATGGCCCTCAAACTCGTACAGGCCAGAATATACCTTTCCAATGTTGTGGCGACGCGATCCCTCAGCGATGGCCAGATAGTCACGACCTGGAGGATCATATTCCGGATCTACTCCCAGCGTATCCAGCACAATACGCGGCGTCGGCTTGTCGTTACCAGAACCAATGATGTTACCATCGCAGATAACAAAAATAAGCTTGTTGTTATCTTGGTAGTCGAGCGCAGTCAGCGAATTGATAGTCTTTACCAGACTTTCGTCATCCTCAGTATAGCACGGCACTTGGCATACGACAAACTTGCTAGGCGGTACTGGTCGTTTCTTGTTGCCAAACTGCAGCGCCGTCAGGAACTTTACCAGCACAACTAGCATCAGCACACACGCAAACGCCAACAGCATGTAGTTGGTGAACAGACAGCGTACGCTCTGACGGTCGTCAACATCACCAACGTAAAACAGATTCTTCATGCAGTTGTAGTTTGATGCACGCGTTGCTGGATCCCAATTGATCCCATCCCAGTCCTTGGTGACATCTGCTGTGCCGAACCCGTTCTGATCCATGATTTCTTCAAGCCGGCTATCGAGGATGTTGTACTTTTTGTTAACGTTCAGGCCACCCTTGGATGCGTCAAAGTACGGCTGCAAGTTAAAGACCTCCTTGTTGATGACGCGCCAGTACTTGGACTGGTCCTTGTACATGCTGTTGATCCAGTCAAACTTCCAGACCACGCCGCCCTTTTTGAACTTTTGCATTGTGGGCAGCGCGTACTTTGCAAAAAAGTTTGGGTCCTGAAGGTTCTTTGACGTTGGATCACGGTTCATCGTGTGCTGGAACATATTGGCCTGGTCCGGGTCGACCTCCGAGGCACCCTGCACCGGGTAAAAGTACAGATAGTTCGGGTCGTCTTTGGCAGTAACAAACTGGGGGCAGGCCACCCGTACCGGAATAGGAAACGAGGCGTTGATGTCATTTCCAGAAAAGTTCTGCAAAATGAGGTCCATCGTTGAGGTGTACGCCGACGTGCCGTGCTTCTGCTTCATAAAGTCGGTGACGTCGTAGACAGTCCCGCGCAAGGCAACGTATGAGCTTTTCTCGGTGGCTCGGCCTGACACATCGTCAAGCGTCCAGACGTACTCCTTGGGACACAGAATCAGTCCAAGGCCAATAATAATAAACAGCAGGAAGAACCACATGAAGACAATCATAACGCAAATGGCCACCTTTTCGCGCCAGGCCATGCGCACGTCCGGTCGCTTCATGCGTCCGCACAGGCCGAGCAGCGGCGACGGAATCCACCACGTTAGCGCCCATGTAGTAAATACCCACATGCGTCGGGATGTGGTTGTCTCCAGGTCTTCAATGTGCTCGTGTTCGCCCTTGTCCACGTTGCCCTCGCCGCCTGTGCCGCCGGTAACTCCAGCGGTATTTTGCTTCATGGCAAAAGCGTCCATCTGTGCTTCCTTCTCGTTACCAAACCCGCCAGGCGGCCGTTGTGCGTTGCCAAACAACATCGAGCGCTGGGTCGGATTGCCGGCGTGACTCGCCGAGGCCTGGTCGTCAAAAGGGTTGTCGACCCCACCGCTGCGTGAGTATGCCATGTTGCGGGTACCAAAGTCGTTGACCGTTGAGCCGGTCTCGTCAGGCCGCAAATGGTAGTGCGATTGCCTTTGTTGGCTATCCATGGCCCAAATCCAATGTGCCAACAGTAGCAAATGTATTTACGAGCGAGTTAACCTAAACCGCTAAAGCAAATATATCAGCAAATGACTAGCAAATATTTAAAGCTAAATGAAACAGGCAAGAAAAGATGTCCACCAGGCAATATTGTGCTAAACAGTATTTTGTTGTATTCGTCTGCAAATAGTATGCTCGGAACTGACCCGGCCGTTGTTGGTGGATAAGAGGGAGCAATTATGGATTACAGATTGCAGTTGGGCAATGGGGGGAGCCATGCTGCTCGGCCAAGTAGCCGTACTCGGCGACAAGGACAATGTAGACAGAGGCCGGGGTATTCCCTGTATTTGGCCCAGAAACTGGAAACATTCAGATCAGCTCACGGAGCAGAAATGGACTTGCGCAGGAAACACTCGGTTTCAGAAAAAGGCTGCCAAATACAGCATGCCATTCAAGCATCCACACTTACAAAATTATATCCAAATGCGCTCAGAGCGTGTGGCAAAATATATAAAAGACAACACAAGGTAGTGGTAAGAAGAAGGCGAAAGCATGGGCTCTGCCACTTTGCCTTCGCCCAGCACGCACTGGTAATTTTCCCAGCACCATCATTGCTGTGTTCTAGCTTTGGGACGCATATGCATTAAATAGCAACGCTATTTGTTACTGCCCAACATGGCTCTGTCAGGCATTGTGGCTTTCAAGTCGCCGCAGGATGGGAAAAAATTGCTACAACAAAATGATCCACGCCCATTGTGCGACTGTCTGCAAATGGCCAGAGGCGCAGGCACGGAGCATGCTGAGCGGTGCCAGTTCTGAGCGAGACATGCTTAAAAAGACAATGGAGCTGAGATAGTGCAGAGCTGGCTGGGTATTTGGCTAGCTAAGCCGCAAGCCCTCAAACAGCTCGGCTCGGTTCGTGAGCCATGCATCGAGCCAAACGCGTGCTCGCGTTCTCGGTCGAACCGAGCCGCACACGCGTCTTGTTTACAAAATTAATCAGTCTGAATAAAAACCTTTTTCTTAGTTCTTTTTCACTCTTGCCAGTATTTACTTTCTTTTTGTCTCTGTACATTCTTACGCAGCCAAGCTAAAGCTTCTGTTTACACTTTAAACGCAACATCATGATTGAGGCAGTTCTCCCCCAAGCGTCCCTTCTCAAGAAGATCATCGAGGCCGTCAAGGAGCTGGTCGACGAGGCCAACTTTGATTTTTCCGAGACGGGCATCAGACTACAGGCCATGGACAAGTCGCACATTGCGCTGTCGTTCCTGCACCTGCGCAGCGATGGGTTCAGCGAGTACCGCTGTGACCGCTCGCAGACGCTGGGCATCAACCTGAACTCGTTTAGCAAGATCCTCAAGTGCGCAGCTAACGATGATCAGGTACAGATCAGAGCCGTTGACAAGGCCGAGACACTGGCTATCTCGTTTGAGAGCACGGGCAAGGACCGTGTCAGTGAGTTCAACCTGAAGCTGATGGACATTGACATTGACTCGGTCGATGTGCCCGACATGGACTACCAGGCAACAGTTACCATGAGCGCTCAGGAGTTTGCCCGCATTGTGCGTGACCTGATGAGCATTGGTGACGCGGTTACTATTGATGCCACGAAGCAGGGCGTGCGGTTTTCGGCCAACGGCGACGACGGCAACGGCAGCATTCTCCTCAGACACAAGAAGCTCATTGACGAGGAGGGTTCATCGTCCACAACCACTGTTGACATTACCGAGCCTGTCAACCACTCGCTGGCGCTAAAGTACTTGGCAAACTTTGCCAAGGCTGCGCCGCTGACTGACAGCGTCACGATCAACCTCATTGAGGACGCTCCAGTGATGTTTGAGTTCAAGATTTCGGACATGGGCCACATTCGCTTCTACTTGGCCCCGCAGATCGAGGACGAGCAGGATTAATAACACCAGCGTTATTTCTGAGCTTCTTTCTAGTTTTATTCTCTAAAACAATTATTTGCGGTTGTTCTACGTATCAAGTCATTCAGTGTGTTTAATGGCAAATGCAATATTGAAAAGGTAATAAAAGCTATAATTAATATTCTGTTTTGTGCTACATCTGACCCGAGAGCATGCGGTCGATAACGCTGCTGATAAAGTCCTTGCGGCTAGCCAGATCAGCATTGAACTCTTGAGCCAGTTGCTGACGAATCTTCTTCTTGGTCATCACCGTCAAGTCTGATGCCGCTAGGATGCGACGGACAGCACTTACAATTTGGTCGTCCGACGGCACGTCGCCGGTCAAATCCAAGTGCAGGCTGCCAACCGAGTGCGGTGTTATAAACGACGATGCTGGACGCTGATGCATGTCCAGTGCAGTCGCGCTTCCCGAGCCGTACTCAAACGACCCGCTGGCAAACGGAAAGTTTGGAGCCAGCGCTTGCGAAGATGACACGATTGTGTGCGGCCGAGCTGATGTTGCCGCTGGCGAATGCGTTCCATTATAGGAGAATGTTCCAAGCGGATTGGTTGCCGCAATCGAATACCGCTGATCACCCGCTGCTGTAACAGCTCCGGGAGTGCCTGGTCGCGATATCATGTAGTCAGCGTGTGCGCCATTTGGGCCAATAACTGACGCTGTGTTCGGAAGTCCATAGACGCTGCCAGTATGCATATGACTGAACATGGCAACCGACTGCCGGCTATACACCGTCCCGCGGTCATCTTCTTTGCTTGATCCAGCATTCGGGTTCATGTTGGGCGGCGGCGCGTTCAAGACTCCAGCGGCCATAAGGTCCGTCTCGTATTCCATCCACCGACGCTGCGGAATCGACTCGGGCTCAAATGGCTTGTCGTCCTGAATAATAATCTTACGCATGCCGTCGCCTACCACCACACGCGTGTTGCCCCATGAAAAGTCGTCCATGTGCCAGAACGAGTACACGGGCAACACAAACGACCATAGCGGGTAAGCCATAATGTAGATGATCATCCATCCGACGTGTTGCCATTCGCGCCGCAGGATAAAGATAATCGCCTGTACGCCGTAAATAGCACCGATCAGAATCAATGAGATGTAGCCGACATCAGCAAGCCCAGTAACCGCGACATAGATGAGATACGCAAAATAGAATACCGTCGTCGGCATAGTGATGGTTCCAAACAGATCCAGGAACACGACAAACCGCATCGAAAAGCAACAGAACCCGCACATGTCCGGCAAGAACATCAGCTCCGCCAGGTTGTGAATGGTCGAATTGATCCAGCGCCGACGCTGCGACATCAGGACCGCCCACTTTTCAGGCGCAATCGTTTTGCACTTTGCGTCCTGGATAAACTTGAGTTTTGACATTGGGAAATGCTTCATCATCAGCGTCGTCAAGTATCGGTCCTCGCCCAGTGACAGCAGGTTCTTCTTGTGCAGAGTGTCTACGTGTAGCTCAGAATACGCTTCAAGTACTGGCTTGGCAATCAACAGCGGCTTGCCGTCAGCGCTGCGTAAGCGATACATGCAGAAGCAGCCTGGCAGACACGTAACCGACCCAAACAGCGACTCGAACGCCTTGGCCATATGATGCGAGATAAAGTACTCGTACACTTGCATCATCGTAGTCCAACTTTTGTTTTCGTTGCCCAGCATTGTCTCGCCACAGATACCTGCAATGCGCTGGTCTGACGAACACGCAGCAATTAAGCGTGACATTGAGTCCGGCATCACCTCTGTGTCAGCGTCGACCTGCAGGATGTACTCAAAGCTGTGCGGGTCAATACCAATGATATGGCGCATCTGGTGGAACATCTCAAGCTCCAGCGGCGTCATCGGCAGGTCAAAGTGCACCTTGTTGAAGAACGACATGAGCAGAATCTGCGAGTCGCGCTTACCGCGATTTCCGGACCGATTGGCCTCTTCGGGAGTGCCGACCTTGACAACCACCATAAACGGAACAACATGGCCCTCAAACTCGTACAGGCCAGAATATACCTTTCCAATGTTGTGGCGACGCGATCCCTCAGCGATGGCCAGATAGTCACGACCCGGCGGGTCATATTCTGGATCCACACCTAGAATATCTAGCACAATACGCGGTGTCGGTCGGTCGTTGCCTGAGCCAATAATGTTGCCGTCGCAAATCAAGAAAATAAGCTTTTTCTTGTCGTCATAGTCCAGACCACCAAGAGACTCGATGGTCTTGGATAAACTCGCCTCATCCTCGGTGTAGCACGGCACCTGGCACACGACAAACTTGCTGGGTGGAACTGGACGTCTCTTGTTGCCAAACTGCAGCGCCGTCAGAAACTTTACCAGCACAATTGCCATCAGCACACACGCAAACGCCAACAGCATGTAGTTGGTGAACAGACAGCGTACGCTTTGTCGGTCGTCAATCTTGCCGACGTAAAACAGATTCTTCATGCAGTTGTAGTTGGCCTGGCGCTCCCGCGGACCCCATGGAATGCGCTCCCACCCGTCAGTAACGTCGGTGCCTCCCGCGCCCTTGTCGTCGAATATGTTCTCAATATGGCTGTTGAGAAAGCGCCACTTGTCGTCTGTGTTGACCGGCGAGTTGACGGTGGCAAAGTAGTCCTCCATATTGAAAACCTCCTTGTTGATGACGCGCCAGTACTTGCCCTGGTCCTTGTGCATGCTCTTGACCCAGTCATAGTCCCACACCAGGTCGCCCTTTTTAAACAGATTCATGGTTGGCAGCACGTAGCGCGCATAAAACGACTGATCGCTGAGTTCTTTGGAGCTGGACAGCGTGCCGACTCTGTGCGTGAACGGGTACGTCTGCATCGCGTTGATGTCCGCGACAGTCAGGTACATTGCATATTTTGGATCAGTTTTGGCCGACACCAGTGACGAGCACGCCGTGCGCACGGAGAGTGGAAACGACACGTTGACATCCTGGCCAGCGTACATCATCATCAGATCCTTTGTCGCCGGATATCCACTGGTTCCATGCTTCTGGTTGATATACTCGGAAATATCATACACGCGACCACGCAGCGCAACGTATGCATCGTCAGGCGAATTGTGGCCGGAAAGGTCATCCATTGTCCACACATACTCTTTGGGGCACAAAACCAGGCCAAGCCCAATAATAACAAACAACAGCACGCACCATATAAAGAAAATGATGATGCAAATGGCCACCTTCTCACGCCAGGCCATGCGCACGTCCGGCCGCTTCATACGTCCGCACCAGTTGAGGAACGGCGATGGAATCCACCATGTCAGTGCCCACGTCATACACGCCCATGTCCGCCGCGTGCCCGTTATCTCGACATCCTCGACGGTCTCGTGCATGCCCTGCGGCTTGTCAGTTGCAATCATCCCGTCGTTGTATGCGGTCCGCTCGCTTGGTGTTCGCTGCGGCGAGCCATCTGTATGGCTGCCCTTGTCGCTGCGCGCTTGACTCATAAAATTAGGCAGTGTCCGTGATGACATTGCTGCTGCGCTGTTGGTCGGTGGCATCATGTTGCCGGTACTAACAGGCGCGCGTGCCGACCCCACGTTGTTATAGCTCCGGCTGGCCATAATATCATCTGCATATGACATTGAGCCTGTCCATTCGTGGTCGCCCATATCTGGTACAAACCGTCACCTCAAATGCACTAGCTCGCAGCAACGGTCCAAGTAAACACAATCAGAAAAAGTAGGGAGAGTCTGTTTTTGCACAATATCTGGTATAACGCCCTAAAGCATAAAAGCTTTTAGAATAAAAAGGACTGGTGTATCCAATGGCCCTAAATAAGCTATCAAAGAAATGGAATGTAGAAATATGAAAGCAAAAAAACCTAGCATGTTCAAAGTTGCTCCCTCCAGTATTTTGTTTCCACTTCGTTGCACGCCTTTTGCTACTATAATTCCCACCGAAATAAAACGCCGAGTCGCTTATTATTTTGTCTTTGAAGAATGCGAGAAATGGCGCTCTCTCCAAGAATGGAAACAACTGCTTGATGGCTGCAAACGAAAGATAAACAAAAACACAAAAATCAGTAAATGGTTATTGATGAAACCGCCATTTTGCTCAAATGTTGCTCCCCCATCTCCCCATTTTTGCTACTTTATTCCCAGGGCGAACAAATGGACGATATAGCACTCGCATGCAAAAATTGCTTGCCAGATATCCCCAGCAGACACATGATATTCATGAAAGTGTATTTGTACAAAAAGGCACATCTACATTTTCATATTGCGGCTTGGCCAACATTTGCCACAACAAATGGCGCTGAGTTTGAAGAAGCATATTTCCATTCCCGGCGCCCTGCATGGTAACAAGCGGAAGCAATGACCAAATTCATTCGCACGCCTCTGGCAGAGGATATCTCACATCGTTGCAAAATGTATAGTACACAAAAACTATGTTTTTGGAAGCACAAAGCCGTACTCAGAAGTTACGCAGTGACAGTAACAGATCTTTGTGTACCCACGTTGCATGCGCGCAGTACGCTACCACCACGGTTGTCAGAAAAAGGCAAATCTACTGCGAAAACTTTTCTGGATCGAGATAAAACAGGTGTCCTTTTTTGTTGATGCGCACGACCGCTTCAGTATGCACCAGCGCGTTCATATAGTCCATGCATTTGCTGCGCGTCAAATTGCCCACGTCACGCACAATCTCGTGCACATACATTCCATCGCGGTTCATGTTGAGTTCCTTGAGAATCTGCTCAATAGCGTTCTTGTGTGGCTGATCCCTAAAGCGTGCTGCCAGCAGGTCTGTAATCTTGCGTGTCTGAAACACAGGCTTTCGCCGCTTAATTCCGGCTTTAATGACCACCTTCTTCTTTTGCTGCCCAGAGACCTTGCCTGCAGGTGCCCGAGAGCGAGGAATTGCTGAGGAAGCATCGTGTTCCTCTTGGAATTGCGCGTTGCTGTTGAAAGCTGGCTCGTCGATGGACGGCAATGGCTCGGGAGAGGGTGGCGTCATGGGTCGCTCGGCAAGTGCGTACGAGCTGGCATTCGGTGCTTCAGGAAACTCGAGCCGTTCGCTATTCAGACTCAGGCCCTGCAGAAACACGGCAAAGTTCTTGTTAAACGACAGGAGGCTGTCATTGATGCCGTCTAGCTCGCGTAGGTTCTTGGCCAGAGACGAAAAGCTACGCTGCAGCTCGAACAAGTTGTCCTCAAAGCTCTGGCTGTTTGGGTAAATACTCAGTCTCCGTGTTGACATTATAATGCAATTTAGATGCGAAAGTTATAGTATAAACATACAAAATTACTAAATACAAAACGAAACAAAAATTGTTTACGTCAAATTGACTCGATCAATGTTGATCAAATTACATACCCTACTCCGAGTTTGTAGCAAGTGTGTATCGTGCGATCTTTGTTCGGCTTTACTTTTTGTTCACTTTATAAATGCTTGTTGGTCGACTTTGCAAATTAGCGCTACACACGCGTCTGTATTCACCATCCATATCCACTGTAGCAGCATTCCACACAACAACAGCTCGCACAATGAAAGTGATTCCGGTGCCGTGTCTCTCAGACAACTACGCCTATGTTCTAGTTGATACAGAAGGAAAGCGAGTTGCTGTTATTGATCCAGTAGAGCCCAAGAAGGTGCTGGCACAGGTCGAAAGCCTTGGAATGAAGCTTGAAGCCGTGCTGACAACCCACCACCATGCCGACCACTCGGGTGGGAACAACGAGGTTGCAAAGGCCAAACCAGGCCTAGAGATTTTTGGCGGCGATTCGCGTATTCCATCAATGACCAAGCAGCTTCAAGATGGCGAAGAGTTCACATTGGGCTCACTTCATGTACGTGCGATCCAGACATTTGGCCACACCACCAGCAGCATTTGCTACTATGTGCAGGACAAGCTCAACGACGAGCGCGTGGTATTTACCGGAGATACACTGTTTGTTGGCGGCTGTGGGCGGCTATTCGAGGGCACGCCTCAGGACATGTATGACTCGCTCATTGTAAAGCTGGCGGCACTGCCCAGAGACACCAAGGTGTATGCTGGACACGAGTACACCAATTCTAACTTTAAGTTTGCACGCAGTGTCGACGGAGATAACCCAGATCTCCTTGCCAAAGCCCTGCGCTGTGCTGCGTTGCCGATAACCATGCCCAGCACTATTGGCGAAGAGCTTGATACCAACCCATTTATGCGCGTGGATCAGCCCGCATTGCAAAAGGCTACTGGCAAAACTGATCCAGTCGAGGTGCTGGCTGCTGTGCGCCAGATGAAGGACAACTTTTAGCTGTTTGGAAATATTGATGTTTTTGTTAAAGGCATGGGCACTGATCAGAGCTTGATTTGCCTTTAAGTTTTTACCCAGAAACGAAATATCGAATTAGCAACTTTATGTATTCTTTATAATTTTCCTTATTTTCTTTAAATGCAGCCATGGGAGCGCCAACAGAATCGCCAACAACACCGGGCATATAGACCAAATAATAGACCACCGAGTGCTCGTCCATGGCCTGTGCACGCTCCGCCCGCTCCACCATTTATGCCATTTGTACGCCCGCAGCCACGGCCAGTACTGTCTGCAGACGAAAATAATTTTATTGAAAAAATGGCAAAGACGCAAGCACGCAACCCAGCGGTGGTTGAGATGGTCAAACAGTCGCACTGGAACGACCCAAAGTACCACTTTTTGTTCGAAGCCTCGCCGTTGCACTTGTATTACCAATGGCGTGTGACACAACTGCAGCAACATTCTAATACGAACGGTAGAGGAAGACCGCCTTCACCGCCTTTATACCATTCGGCAAGACCACCGTACCCAATGCCTCCGCCGCCATTATTACCATTACCAGCAGTCACTGCTACAACTCCCCAACATGGCCAGGAGATATGCGATGCAAAGTCGCCAGACAACGCAAAGGCCAAACATTGCTCCACTCACCGATACTTTGAACTTCCAGCAGGACTCATGGTGACAGCAATAACTGAGGACCACACGCCGTACTCTGCATTGCAAGCTTCAAAGCTAGAAGATCCAGAGTTTCTAGAGTCAATTGTGCCTGGACTTTCTACGTTTACGGACAAGATTCCAGCTCCGGAGCCAACTGACGAACTCACGCAGGCTTTAACAGATTTTGACAAAGGTGTTCGCTATATATACAACGAAGGCGAGTTTGAGCACCGTAAAGATGAATTGTCAGGGACCAGTGGCCAGGACAACGATATTGCAGATATGAGCATGGACAAGGATGGCTGGCAGCCAGGCGTTTTAGAAAAAGTCTTGTGGGACCGCCGCAAAGGCAGCGAGCAGCGAAAAAGATGGAAGCACAGACAGGAACGGGTCAAGCTGCGACTCGAAGGTCAGAATGTATCAGATACGACCGAATCGTCACTGGAATCTACCTCTGAATCATACACAACATCGTCCAATAGCACAAGTAGTTCTGGGTCGGATAGCAGCGACTCTGACGCTATTGCTCGCCCCACTAACATCAATAAGGCGATTGGCCGCGATAATATAGGCTTTCAGCTATTGTCCAAGCTCGGGTGGCAGCAAGGCCAGGGACTGGGTGCTTCAAGCGAGGGGATTGTCGAGCCTATTCGACCAGCAACCAGATTTAGTACTGTTCGTGGCAGATTTAGTCGCCGAGGTCGAGGCAGAGGCAGAGGCAAGCGTGTAGAGCGCGCCTCGCTTGGCACTGGCATACACAAGGAGCCAGCTCAACAGCATGTACCCAAAGACACATCTGGTAAAGATGCTGATGATAAATTCGAGTCGTATCGCCAGCAAATGAGCAGCGCGTACCGACAAGAGCACCCAGAAAGTTAAGCTGACGTCACGATCCCACTGCTTGATCAGTCAGCAGAGATTGACTCGTGTCTTGATATTTTCTCTTCTTTCCGCGTTTTTTGCTGTTTATAATCTATACATTTTTGTGACGGATAAATGGACAAGCTATCGCCAGTCAAGCAAATAACTCGGGGAATAGTCCGGATACTGGGGCTCAACCCGGGTCCCTTTACGCTCGAAGGCACAAACACCTATTTGTTTGGTGAGGGCGAGCGGCGGGTTTTGGTTGATACTGGTGATGGCGAGCAGCCAGGATACTTTGACTTGCTAAAACAGTGCCTTGGTACCAGTCGCATCGATAGGATTCTGCTGACACATTGGCATGCAGACCATATTGGCGGCGTCAATCGCTTGTTGGCCATGCCTGAACTCGTTACTTCCAGCTGTGCGGTTTACAAAAACAAAAACCTGGCAACAGATGACCAAGATAATGTAAAAGCCCATCTAGCTCTAGCGATATCGCAAAATCGGCTTTACAATATTGTAGATATGCAGACGTTTGAGGTCGGAGACATATGTCTACAAGCGACATATACGCCAGGGCACACAGATGACCACATGTCATTTATTGTGACTAACAATAATGCCGATGAACGATTACTTGTAACAGGAGATCTGGTGCTGGGTCGCGGAACAACCATTGTATACGATCTCCAGCAGTACATGAACTCACTTGATCGAGTGCTGGGCATTCGACCGACAATGCTTTTGCCAGGCCATGGTCCAATTATAAGCGGAAATAAGGATGTCATACCAAATGCCGTTCGGGTTATTGAGGGCTACATTGCACACCGCAACATGCGTGAGCAGCAGATTATTGCTGTGCTTGCCAGCTCACCACCAAATACGCCTCCAATCCCACGCAACGGCGGCTGGAGACTCGAGGAAATAACCAGCGCTGTGTACACCGACATCGCCGACCCCCGTATAATAATTGCCGCGCAAAACAATACGCGGTTGCACCTCGCCAAGCTGCTTCATGAAGGAAAAGTCAAGAAAAACGGTGATTTATGGATGTTTGTTAATTGCTAGATTTAATTCAACAAAAGTTGATCTCTACGTGTGCTGAAAAAAATTTTGTGTGAATTGATCGTGCCTATTTGAGCTGGGCTCAACATTCTTTTTCTACTTTGCTCTATCCAGTCTCTTTTGTGTATTTCTGTCCAACTGTCGCGCACAAAAGGGCCTTGTTGCAGGGTTCTTCCCTTGGAATACTATAGAGAAAACAACAAGATCGACAAAGCAAAAGCATGAATATAGCGCAGCCGGTCAACTCGCGCGTTGACGGTGTATCGTTTACGTTCTATGAGCCCGAGGAGGTTCGCCGGATGTCGGTGAAGCAAGTGGTGAATCCAGTGCTGCTTGATTCTCTGGGTAATCCGACCAACGGCGGTTTGTATGATCCGGCAATGGGCCCGTTTACGCGTAACCACTTGTGCGGTACATGCTCGCTGTCTTACTTTGACTGCCCAGGCCATTTTGGGCACATTGAGCTGCCAGCAGTGGTAGTAAACCCAATGATGTTTGACACCCTGTACCGTTTCCTACAAGGCTGCTGCCCGTACTGCCATCACTTTACGTTCAAGCGTGTAACGGTAAGTAACATTACATGCGTGTATTTTCACTATCAGTGCGAGTATATGCTAAAACTATACAATTTATGTTTTATAGGCGATACGCTTTGTGTCAAAGTTGCGCCTGCTCGAGTATGGTTTTGTTCAGGAGGCGAACGACTTGGACAACTTGCTGCCGCGGACAGGCAAATCTCAGGACGACGACGACGATATGGAAGAGGACGATGACGCTCCCAGCAACAAAAAGGGCGGCGAATCGGCCGATGAGTACATTGATCGGATTAAACAGTACGTGGATGACTGCTTGGCCAAGCCGACGCGGGCGACTTACAAAGTGACGATGGTCAACCAGGTGCGGCGCCAGCTGATCAAGGACTTGATAGCGCGCAGCCGCAATTTCACTTGCCAAAACTGTCGCGGCCCGGTGCCCCGGCTGCGTCGCGATGGGTATCTCAAGATATTCCGCGAGCCGTTGACAAACAAGCAGCGCATAGCCCAGCAGGCCAAGAACTTTAGCTACCGCGACGTGATGGAGCTGGATGCAATGGCGATTGAAAAGGAAATGAAAGGCAAGACGCCTGGCTTGAACGGCAGCGCTGCAGCGGCAGAAATGGATGTCGACGAAGAATCTGAAGATGAGACAGAAGAGTCTGAGGGCGAGGGCGATGATACGTACGATTCGATTGATGCATACCCAAAAAAGACTGCAGGCATAACATCGTCCAAGACGTCAGTGTTTATGACGCCGCTTCATCTGCGCAATCACTTGCGTCTGCTGTTTAGCAATGAGACTGAACTTACTCGTCTGCTGTTCCAGCAGCGTGATCCGCAGATGGCCAACGCAGTGGATATCCTAAGCAGCAAAAACCTCGGAATGACTCTGACGCTGCCGTCCAATGTGCGCACGCCAATTGGTCTGGCCGACATGTTCTTTATTGAGGCTCTGCCAGTCGCGCCGACAAAGTTCCGTCCGGCCTCAGTGATGAATGACGAGGTGATGGAGAACCCGCAGAACGTGTACCTAGGTGATATCCTCAAGACCTGTGTGTTTATGCGCAATGTGGTTGATCCTGACGCGAATGCTGCCGACGTGGACAGCCGCGTAGTTGCCGAAGCCGCAGAAGCCTCTCAGGGCGGACTAAACTACGAGCGGGTCATTAGCACGTGGGTGCGGCTGCAGCAGTCGGTGAACAACGTGATGGATAGCTCCAAGAACCCGGTGCTAGGCAAAAATGGCAAGGCTGCAGATCCTGGTATCCGGCAGATTCTCGAAAAGAAGGAGGGTCTGTTCCGCCAGAACATGATGGGCAAGCGTGTCAACTACGCTGCGCGCTCGGTCATTTCGCCTGATCCTAATCTCGAATCGGACGAAGTCGGCGTGCCGCCTGTATTTGCGAAAAAGCTCACCTATCCTGAGCCGGTTACGGCGCACAACGTCAAGGAAATGAGACAGCTTGTGATTAATGGTCCCGAGACGTGGCCGGGAGCCGAGTCGGTGCAGAACGAGGACGGGTCGCTGATATTCCTTGGACAGCTGTCGCATGAGTCGCGTGTAGCACTGGCAAACCAGCTGATGACACCCCAAGATGCCGTTTTGGGTCCTCGGTCTCTGGGCAATGTGTTTACGACACGCCCTCTGCATGTGAACAAGAAGGTGTACCGGCATCTGCGCAACGGCGATATGGTTGTGATGAACCGGCAGCCGACGCTGCATCGTGCGTCGATGGCTGGTATGCGTGCGCGTGTACTTCCTGGAGAGCGTACGCTGCGGTTCCACTACATGAACTGTAACCAGTTTAACAGTGACTTTGACGGTGATGAGATGAACATGCATTTCCCCCAGAGCGAGGCAGCGCGCTCGGAGCTGCGCAACATTATGGATGCCGACAACACGTACCTGAACCCGACTGACGGCGGACCGCTGCGTGGGCTGATTCAAGACTCGGTCGATGGCGGTGTCATCTTGGCCAAGCGTGACTCTATGTTTACACGCAGCGAGTACCAGGAGCTCATCTACTGGGCTCTGCGTCCTGAGACACAGCCGCATCTGCCTGACGGCAAAGTTCAACTGCTGCCACCAGCAATCTTCAAGCCCAAGCCCATGTGGACGGGCAAGCAGGTTATTTCTACGCTGCTGCTCAACCTTACATGGGGCTATGCGCCGCTCAACCTGGTGTCAAAGAACAAGGTAGCCAAAAAGTACTGGGGCCCTAGTGCACAGGAAGAAGAGCGCGTGCTGATTTTGGATGGCGAGCTTTTGGTTGGCATTCTCGACAAGTCGCAGTTTGGTGCGTCGAGTTACGGTCTGGTGCACTCGGTGTACGAGCTGTACTCGGCCACGCACGCCGGTCGTCTGCTGTCAGGGCTGAGTCGTCTATTCTTGCGCTACCTGCAAGAGATTGGATTCAGTTGCCGCATGGAAGATTTGCTGTTTGACAAGGAGGGCGATGCGATTCGCAAGGAGATCATCAAGGACCAAAAGCCAAACGGTATTAACTCTGCGCTAGAGTTTGTTGGTCTGAGCGATTACAACGCCGATAAGCTTGAGGCGGACATGCACGTCAAGAAAGAGTTCCAGATTCGTATGGAGGAGGTGCTGCGGCATGACAACAAGCTGGCGCAGCTGGATGGAACCATTTCCGGTACCATGAGCAAGCTAACCAGTGCGTTGATTGACAAGTGTCTGCCAGCGCATCTGCACTTGCCGTTCCCACACAATAACATGGCGGTGATGACAGTGTCGGGTGCCAAGGGTTCGAACATTAACTTTTCGCAAATCACTTGCTGCCTTGGTCAACAGTCGCTCGAGGGTCGGCGTGTGCCGCTGATGGTGAGCGGCAAGAGTTTGCCATCGTTTGCGCCGTTTGACAGTTCGGGTCGTGCTGGTGGCTACGTGGCCAGCCGATTCCTGACGGGTCTAAAGCCACAAGAGTTCTACTTCCACTGTATGGCGGGCCGTGAGGGCCTGATTGACACTGCCGTCAAGACCTCGCGTTCGGGCTATTTGCAGCGCTGCTTGATCAAGCATTTGGAGGGCATTCAGGTGCACTACGACTATACGGTGCGCGACGCTGATGGCTCGGTGATTCAGTTCCAGTACGGTGAGGACGCCCTGGATGTGCTAAAGTCTCAGCATCTGAGACAGTTTGACTTTGCGGCGGCCAACTACCGCGCACTGCGCGACAAGTTCAATCCGACTAGCGCGGCCAGTGTTCTGGATGACGAGCAGGCGCGCAAGTATGCAAAGAAGCTGCTTGGGAAGTCGGGCGAGTACAAGACTGTAGACATTGAAGGCGAGCCGATCAGCTCGCGGTTTAATCCGAGTCGGTACTTGGGTGCGGTGTCCGAGCGGTTCTACATTGAACTAGAGAATTACTTGAACAGCAACCCAAGCAACCTGTTGCGCGAGAAGAAGAGCAAGAAGAGCGGTGCCGAGAAGAGCCAGCCGTCGCTTTACGGACGGGCAGACCGGATGCTGGCCTCAGTCAGCGACACAGGCGCATTGATGGCAGCGGTCAACACAGACTGCACTGCACGCAACTTCCGCATGTTGAAATACTTGAACTACATTCACTCGCTGATCGAGCCTGGAGAGAGCGTGGGCCTGATTGCAGCGCAGGGAATTGGTGAGCCGTCGACGCAAATGACGCTCAACACTTTCCATTTGGCTGGATTTGGCGCAAAGAACGTGACGCTGGGTATTCCGCGTCTGCGTGAAATTGTAATGGTCGCGTCAGACAACATTTCCGCGCCGGTGATGGACATTCCCATGGCCGACGGCGTCACCAAGGAGCAGGCCGAGACGATATCCAGCTCTCTGTCGCGGTTGACGCTCAGCGACGTCATTGACTATGTCGAGGTGAAGGAGCGGTTGACGGCCAAACGGGGCTCAGTGGACCACCGGCGGTTCCGGCAGTTTACCATCCGGCTACAGCTGTTCCCGTCAAACGAGTTTGAAGAGGAGCACGACATTGAGAGCCCGGACATTGAGTATGCCATTGAGCACCACTTTGTTAACCGGCTTGAAGCGTTGGTGGCCAAGGACCTCAAGCGCACGTACCGCTCGATCATGAGCGACGACGTGGCAGCCCAGGACCAGAGCGATGATATCAACGACGAAGGTGAACCAGCTGGTCAAACGGCCGTAGATGACTCGGACGTTGAGTCAGACATTGAAGACGACATCGGCGATGGCGATGCCGACGACGCACGGGCAGCGTCGCGTCGTGCCGAGCACACGTCGTACGACGGGCCGGATGAGGACGATAAGGAGATGCTGGAGAACATTGACGCCGAGCTTGACCAGCTCGACAACATGGCCACTGGCAAGACCGCCGAGGCCGACTCTGAGAGCGAAGAAGAGAGCGAAGATGAGGAGAACATCGAGCGCGCCAACGCCATCAACATGGCGAAGCGGCGGCAACGTATGATGAACCGGTACCCGCATGTGGTCGGGTACAACTTTGTGGACGCCGCTGAGACGTATGCCGAGATCGAAATGCAGTTTTCGGCAACCACACCAAAGTTCCTCATGCTCAACTTGGCCGAACAAGCAGTGCGTGACACAGTTGTGCGGGAGATTCCAGGCATCAGCTCGGCCTTTGTCAACAAGGCGCAGTTTGAAAACGACACGGAGTTGGTGATCGGCACAGCAGGCGCCAACATCCGCGGCATCTGGGAAGCATCCCTTGTGTCTCTGGGAGACATCTCCAATTCCAAGGCCAAGTCACACGAGTGGGTCAACATCAACAACTTGTATACCAACGACATTGCGGCGATTTTGCGAACATATGGCGTGGAAGCTGCGCGTATGTCGATTATGCGCGAGATCGGCAATGTGTTTGGCGCGTACGACATTGGCGTTGACAAGCGGCATCTGAGTCTGGTGGCCGATTATATGACGTTCGAGGGCGGATTCAAGCCGTTCAACCGCGTGGGTCTGTCGTCCAGCCCATCGCCGTTGGCCAAAATGAGCTTTGAGTCGACGTGCACGTTCTTGCAAGAAGCCACAGTGTACGGAGACATCGATGACTTGCGCAACCCGTCGGCACGTATTGTCATGGGCCAGCCGGTAAAGTCTGGCACAGGCGCATTTGATGTGCTTTTGGAACTACCCGTAGCTGCTTAATCATTCTTTAAATTTCCTGATTTCTGATAAAAACAAAAATTACATTTCTTCTCTTGAATTTTTTGTTATGATAAGGATAGGATCGCTTCACACCAAAACCGTGGGGCCGGCGGTTTGCGCGCTCCGGCTACATGTTGCGTATGGGCAGCGGTTTCAAACCACAATGCAGCCTCGAGTAGTATACGAGGGAGGGCTCACCAAAGCCGCCAAAGTAATGAAACTCGCGTCTATAGCATCTTTTGTTGGAGCTTCAGCCGCCGTTCCGTTTTTCTTCACCGGCGACAGCACCGTTCCATCGGCCGCTCGCACGATCCTCGCCCTCACCACAATCGGTATGACCGGTTCATCGACTGGTATAGTCACTTGGGCGCTACGCCCATACATCACATCGATCAGTGTTCTAAGTACCGAGGAAATAACCGCTCAAACTCCGTTGCTCGTGGAAACTATGACCGTTTTGGCCCAGCCAAAGGTACGGCTTGTGTTTCCCGAACAGCTTAAACCGGCCACCCAGCCGTTGTCGTCGTGGGTCGTAGATGAGATTTCGCAGGAACTAAACGACAAGGCAGCCAAAGTGCTGGAGGAGGTTAACAAAGGACGCAAACGGTTGGTTACAGTGGCAAAGCCTGGAGACTTGTTTTATGCGCATATGGAGGGTGGGCTTGGAAATGAGATGGAGCAGATTATAGCGGTGGCCGGGCCAAGCCAAGCATAAGCTTTTACAAACTTTTAAAGCTAATTGTTATGGATTAATTAATAAACGAGAATAGAAAAGGTTAGAGCATTTGGTCGACCACCAAGCTGGCCAGCTCGGCCAGTTCGCGCCACTGCACCATGCTGCCATCAAAAGTAATGGCACGGCCCAGACCGCCAAAGCCGATCCGCGCCAAGTACTCTTTATGAGCAGGCACCATGCTGCGATCAAACGACGAGTCCGCAATGGGCAGCGACGGGGTCGATGACTGTTTGCTCATCATGCTCACGCCGTCCTGCGACCGCGTGCTCACACGCATCGTGCGGTCCGTCGAGTCTTCGCGCACACGGGGAGGCGGCGCATTGGACACACGGTGGCTCGACATGGGCGCAGTAGCTGGGGCCGCATGGGCGAACGCACTCACTGACTTGCGCGTAGTCGCAGCGATTGCGTCGATGGTCAGGCTGTGCGCAATGTCAGTCATATTGCCTGCGTTGTGCAGCAGACTTTGCTGCTGGATAAACACATCGGGATCAAAGTTCGGGCGCGTAATGGCCAGACGTACCATAACGTCGTGCAGCATGTGCGTCAGCTTTGAGCTATGGCTGTTGGTGATCGACGACGTTAGCGTTGGCGCCAGCGACTCCATGACCAGCAAGCTCATTGTGCTGTCCACCCATGTGATGTTCGAGGCCAGCACGCTGTACAGAATCGTAATCTCCTGGTCCGACCGGCTCTTGTGCAGCATAGCCGCCAAAATCGACGGATACAGAATGTAATCGGACTGGCACTTGCGCGCAATATCGATCGTGTGGACCTGCTCCAGCAGCCGCACGCAGCCGCCGTGCTCCAAGCTGGCCTTGGCCTCGGCGCCAATGGCAAACCCTGCAGTGGTAAACACATGCGCCAGCTCCTTGCGCATGCTCGCTGTAGGCAAGATCAGAATCATGTACGGCAGGATCAAATCGCACTTGCGGTCCGTGGTGATCTGGTCGGCCTGCTGCCACTTGCGGCAGGAAGCCACGACGCCGATTACTTGCAACAGTACTTCGTACGCCTCGTCCTTGGAGCTCATGTCCTCCATGCCACGCAGCAGCAGCAGGGACAACGCAGCGCTAAACGATGAGCGGAAGCTGATGCCAACGAGCTCGTCGACTTGGTCGGCTGCCTTTTCGACCGCAACACGCGCTGACATCAGGAAATGCTGGAAGCCGTCGCCGTTCTCGGGCAAAAAGGCACCGCAGGCATCTAGCGTGCGCACGACCTTGGCAACCAGGTTCAGTCCGACCTTGTACAGCGGCAGATGTCCGATTTGCATGACAGCAATTCCGACCCAGAACAGCGACGCCAGGTATGACGAGTCTGGCGGCAGCCCGCCAACCATGTTGACCAGGCACAGCAGCACAGACACTGGCAGCGCCTCGTCGGTCTCGCCAAACGACGCCAGCGCACCACGCAGCGTAGCCAGCGTCTGGTACAGCAAATCGTCGTCGACTTCATCATGAGCTGCCAGTTTGCCCAGCAACACAAATGCACGCGGCTGAATGGCTGGGTTGAACACAAACGTCGATGCCGTCACCAGCGTAGTCCAGCGTGCTCGCCATGCATTGCCGCGGGCTCCCGCAAACGCAGCGTTGTCCATGATGCGCAAAAACACCTGAGCCACCCGCTCCACGCTGTCCAGCGCATCGCGCGGCGACTCGTGCGCACTGCTGCCGCTGCCGCCTGCCGCCAGCTCGTCTTTGTACTCCATAAGTGCTTCGGGATTCAGCGTCGACGCCGCTCCGCCACGAGTATATGACGACGCAATAAACGTCACCGCACTGGTGGATTTGGCGCGCAGCCCAAAGTTGAGCCGCGTGCGCGCCTGGATCAGCTCCGCCAGCAGCTGCGCCAACTGTGCGTATGGCGACAACAGCTGGCCGCCGCCTGCATCTGCGTCCGCATCTTCCTCTGCGCCCAGCTGGCGAACTGGGTTGCCAGCAAAGCTGTTTGCGCCGGTGATGCTTGACGAGAACGTCTGGTCGATGATCGCGCCGTTGCACTGCGTCAGCGCCAAGCTGTGCACAACGTGCATCACAATGCCATGCAGCGTAGCCTGGATCATGCCCGGCCCAGCCTTCAGCAGCATGCACGTAACGAACGCAATGTCGGGCAGATACTCTTCGGCCAGCGTGGAGTTGGAGAAGCTTATCGTCAGCAGCAGCCGCATGTACACGGCAATCTCCGGCCACAGCTGGTGCGCCGAGATGTGCGATACGCTCAGCGTGCATGTCTGCGCAACCAGCTTGCGCAGCCGCGGCACAAGCTTGTTGTAGCGCGGGTTCTTGCCAGCCACTGTGGCCAGCATGTCGGCAATCAGCTCCGTCTCGACCGTCAGCGCTCCGTACTCCATGGCCACCGTCACCAGCATGTCCAGCACAACGTCGGTCAGCTCTTCGACGCGTGCAATAAGCGACCACACATGCTCCTTGAAGTGCATGTACATTGTTGGCTCCTTCAGATGCAGGCGGATCAGGCTGCGGATGATATCCTGCGTACGCGACAGCGCATCTGGGTGTGCCGCCGTGTCATGCGTAAACTGTCCCAGCGTTTGCAGCCATGGCTGTGCGTAATGCAGAATCCACGGCTTGGTGTTCTGTGGACTCTTGGTGAACGCCAGCAGCGCCTCCGACAGCAGCTCCAGAGTCATGTCCGGAGCGCTCTGGCTCAGCCGCGTGCAAATACGGAAGATGAACTGCAGCGGGTTCGGCGGCAGACACAGATCACTGGCAAAGGCCAGCTCGTGGCCCACGTCCAAGCTGAACGTTGCCACCACTGAAATGAGCATGCGGTACGCCGAAATACGCAGTGTCGCGTTCTCGGAGCCACAGTTCAGCAGCGCTACGTTCAGCAGCGTGCCCGGCACATCTGCTGGACGAATCACCCGCTCCGGCACCGCCGCCGCCGCTGCCGCCGCTGTAGTGTGCGTAGCATAGCGAGCGCGAGCACTGCGAATTGCCTTATACAACAGCTCGTACTTTGGACTGCTGAACGTCACTGCCGAACCACTGCCCTCAAATCGAATCACCACAAGCTGATCGTCTGCGCGTGCTCGATCGCCGCCCTCAGAGTTGCGGCTGGCTGTGCGCTGCAGCCCGCTGCGGTTCTTGCTCTCATCCGCCTCGACAAACTCTGTGTTGGGCACCAGCTGCAGATCTGAAATCTCGGTAATGTGGAACACATCGTTAAAGTACGTGCTCAGCCCAAACACCTCCTGCCGCCGCAGTGCCGTAATCTGCACTGCCTCTGGCGTCACCTTTACGATACACGGCAGCGGCGCATGTGCGCGCGACACCCGCGATATCGGCGAAATGTTGATCCCGTTGTCACTGTCCAGCGACACTGTGCCCGGCGGCAAGTCTGCCTGCGGACTGGCCAGGAACTCGTGAAGATCGCTCAGGCTGTGCGGGAACACCGACCGCCGCGCCAGCTTTGGCGGCAGCTCTAGTCCGCTTTGCTTGGCGTACTTGCGGAAGTGCGTGTTGACATTGTACCAGTACACTGACTGCACGTTGTTCAGGATCGACTCGGGCACAATGCGCTTGAACTGCTGCAGCCACTGCAGCGGCACCTCGTTTGCCGGCCCAAACTGCGTCAGGTCAAAGAACACCTCAAAGCCCTTGGTCGCCAGCGACTCTAGAATACGCAGCACATGCAGCATCACCAGATCCATGTCCAAGTAATGCATCTGCATTCGCCGCGCAATCACATACACGACCGGCCGCTTCTCGCGCGACACTCCTCCGATATACACAATCGCCTTCTTTGCAATCGCATCGGTGTTGCGTCCGGCGTCGCGCCGCAGAATTTCGTAAAACATGTCTTCGGTGCCTGCCGCTGCGCTGGTCTCCACCACTGCGGCAATCTTCGACTGCACCGCCTCGACTGGCGCTGCCGGCGGACCCAGCTGCCGCATCAAGTACGACACTTGCGTAAACAGATTCTCAGTCGCTGTGGTCTGTCCTGCATCGCCATTGGCCTTGCCCTCACCCGCCGCCGCTGCGCCAGCAACTGTGCGCGCATGTGCGCTGCGCCGCTTGTCGCTGAGCTTTGGCGCCTGCTGGATGCGCACTATCGGCTCACGCCCCAGGTACGGCTCGAGACGGTCCAGATGGTCAAAGATAAACCGCTGCACGGCAACAAAGTCCTTGGTGCCTACGCCTGTTGAATCCACCTGACTGGCATCTGTGTCGGCCTCAGACGCTACATAGTCAGTGTTTGGCCGCTGCGCCGCTCCGCTGGACGCAATGCTCTTGGCTCCGCCCTCGTAAAGCGACTCGGCATCGTCTGACAGCTCGGCAATCTCGGACAAAAAGTTCATCGTGCGCGTACGGTTCTCCGAGATAAACTTGTTCAGCGGCACCATATACGTCTCCTTGTTGCCAAACAGAATGTCGTTGGCCAGGTTGTGCGTGATCTTAGTGCACAGCAGCAACCCGCGCCGCACCTCAGGGTTTGTGATCTGCGCGCAGATGCCGTGCGCGTCGGGCGCCACAATCGCCGGACACAGGAAGCGCAGGAACATAAACCCGCCGACCGCCGTGTACCCAGCGTCTGGGAACCGTTTGATCACAATGCGGTAGATCAGATTACAGATCCAGCGCAGCGTCGGTGGCAGGTTGTGCACCGACCCGACAATTGCGTCAATGACCAGAGAGCACAGGCGCTCGACATTCTCCAAGTTGCGGTCACGGTCGGCCGACTCGGGCATCTTGTTCGGATTCAGCTCAAATGTCAGAGTGCCCGGCGGCTGGGCAAGCACCTTGCGAATAGCTGGAACCAGCGTGGCTTTCAAGTACGCGTCGCCGTGCAGCTTGGCGTAGTTTGACAGCAGCCGCGTGGCCAGACAGTTGCGCCGGAACAGCTCGGCTGCCGAGTCGGTCCGCTCCAGCTCGATCGCGATGATGCGCTCAAACATAATTCGTGACTGCTGGCGGGATTCGTAGATGTTGATCAGCGCTGCACCAAGCTCGTCAATGTCTTGGACTTGGCACACCTCGTTGATTCCCAGCAGCAGCTTCAGCCCGGGATCCACCAGCGTCTCGATCAGACGCAACTTCCAGTGCTCAGGGGTGTCGCCACCCAAACTGTCAATGTCAATGCCTTGGTTCAGAATTGTCGTAAACATATCTGTGAACAACGCCCGCAGCTTTGTGTCCTCGTGATATATAATTGTCAGCGAGTACTGCAGCCCAATCTCCAAGTTTGCCGCTAGCATGTTGGTCAGTGCCTTGATAGAAATGTTCAGCAGCAGTTCGGCGTTAACCGACAGCTCACGGTTAAACCGGTTGCCTGCACCGCCTTGGCTGCCTGAGCCGCTGTAGATATTGCGGGCAATGTCGCGGCCTACACCTACATCGCTCGATGCCGCAGCAAAGCTTTCGCTGCGCACCGACCGTCCACGCTGCGTGGCAGCAGCAGCGGCAGCAGCAGCAGCATTGGCTCCCGGTCCGCCAACCGTAGCAGTCGATGCAGCGCCAACAGCCGCCGCAGCAGCCGAATTTGCTGCATGCGCACTAGTCATGCTGCTAAACTCTTGAATCTCAATCATGCGGCACTGGCTCATGAACCGCACAAAGAAGTCAAAGTAACGGCGATAAGCGCGGCTGCGCAGCGAGCGCACGTCGCTGGCTTGCGCATTGCCGCTGGTCGCCATTGGAGTGCTCATCGGCTTGATTGGCAGCTTGTCCAGTACTTGGATGAGCGTGCGCATCGTTGACATGGTCACGTCAACAAGCAGCTTGGACGTGTGCGCCTCCTCGGCACGGAGTGTGCGCGGATCCATAGCACGCAGCTCAGTGGCCCAGTTGACAAACGTCTCGAGCAAGTCGTTGCGCAGGTTAACTTCTTGCGCCATGGCCTGGCGCAGCTGCGACTGCATGAACATGTCGACCATGCGCGTAAACCGCAGACGCTCGTGCAGCGCGTTGTTTGCTGTCTGCACAGCCGCTGCATTCAGATACTTGCTCATGATCAGCAGCACCGGGCCAAAGTCAATGTTCATCGAGGTCTGCAGCAGCGTGTCGGTGACGCCGCGATCAGTCAGGGACTCGATAATCGCAATACACTGGCTGACAAACAAAGTACGGCTCTCAGATACACTGACTTCGCCTGTGGGCGAAATAAAGCGCCGAATGTTCAGCAAGCACCCGTCCAAGAACAGCATGTAAATGCCTGGATGCGTCTTGTTACCCAGACCTTCCTTTGCCAACTCACGCAGCTGAATGTCGTCGGACACAATCAGCTTGAGACACTCGCCCAGGAAGTGCTCCAGCAGCGAGTGCAGCTCGGCAGCATCGCCCGCTGTCATACGGTCTCCAGCAGCCGGGCTGTCGGTAATGCAAGCGCCGCCTGCTGCAAGCAAAAAGCCTGTGCAGTACCGCCACTGCGTACGCAGCTCACTGGTCGTCAGCGCCGGTGTCCGCACCACTGCCGGAAGCTGCGCGCCGCTGCCAATCGCGCCAGCGCGTGTACTCGTATACGCCGCCTGGCCGTCTTCGTGGCTGGCAACACTGCCGCCATTGGAGCCATGCTGGCTTCCCATGCTGCGCTGCGGAGCTGCCTGAGCAGGGGGTGTCGGTGGCACAGCCAATGTGCCTGCGCCGTGCACATGGTTGACACGCCCAACAACCTTGCTGCCCTGGCCCGTGAGCTTCTCAAACATATTGCGGCGACGGCTCGGGTCTTTCTTTTCCTCACGCTCGCGTGACGAAACAGAAATGTTTGACGCCGTGACCATCGTGTTGGACGGCTCAGCAGCTACCGGTCCACTCTCAGGCACACGCGCAGTCTCCTCGCGCATCAGCAGCACCTGTAGCATCTGCCGCCACAGCTTGTACGTCTCCTGCCACGCTGCCTGCGCGCCGGCTGTCGGGCGCATGTGCTTGCGAATCGTGCGGAAGATGGCGCGCATCTGCGCCAGTCGGCTGTACACACCAGCCTGCTTCACGTCATTGGTGCCCAGCTCCTGGTACAGACGGTGGTTGCTCAAAGTCAAATCGACTGGGATGCCTGCATCAATCATCAGCTGCTGACCCTGCGTCTTTAGTCGCAAGCACTCTTGCGTAATCTGGCAAATGTCAGCATCGTCGGCCCACAGATGCAGCATAATGACTACTTCAAATGCTACCTCAAACTGCGGGTACTCGGCCATCTCGACTGCCGCCCCCATCATACCGCCGCTAATCTCGAGAATGCTGTTCGACATCACCATCATGTCATACATGATCTCCAACAACTGACGATGCTGCGTCAGCGTGCTCGTCACCATGCTGTGCACAATCGCGCGGCAGATCGCCTGAATCACCTGCAGACTGAGCGTCCACACTGCAAATACAATGTCAGCGCTCTGCATCCACTCGGTCAGCATCAGCGGGTTGAATAGTGACCGCAGCGCATATCCAGCGCGCCGCTGGATTGCCAGCGACGGCTCTTGAATGCACGACGAAATAGCTCCAACGATAAGCTCGAGCGACTCGAAGCGAGTATCCTCGTTCTCGCCCCATACCACCAGCCGCGGCTCGGCGGCAATTTCGTACAGAATGTTAGACACCATCTGCACGCGCTGGGCAATCTCATTGGGCGGAATAATAGACACTTTCTCGCCAGTGGCATACATGTTCAGCGCCATGTCGCAGATTGACCGCGACCCTGCCGGACCGCTGGTCTCGTTGTAGCCCTGTGGACGCCGCCCGTAGCTCGTGCCGCGGCCCTGCCCATTGCTGGCACCGCCAGCCGACTGCTGCTCAGAGATTGTCTGGATAGTATCCACGTTGCGACGCAGCAGGTCTAAAAACAGCTTTGAAACCATCTTGTTAAACAGCGGCGCACTAGTCAACCCGTTGCGGTAGTAGCGCTGCAGCAGCGACGCGCTAACTGCGTGGACGAAAACCAGCTGCATCCATGGCTCGGCTTTAGGTCCAGTGACACGCGGCAAGAATATCTGCATCGCCTTTTCCGACGACAGCTGGAACTGGCACGCCATTGTGCCCAGCAGCAGCAACTTTGTCTCGCAAGTCTCCTCGCGGTACGGAGACAGTCGGTTGCTGCTGTCCAGCAGCACTGCGTTAATGTCTGCGTCGAACCGCTCCGACAGCCGGAACGCGTTGTTGCCAGGCAGCGCTGTCATAACGGTGGTCACTCGCTGCAGCTCCATTGCGCCAACAACAACGCTCTCTGGCACATCGCGCGATATCAGCTGCTGATGAATTTTCCCAATAAACTTGGCGTGCTTTGAGCACCCGTCTTCGCGAGCCTCGCCGTGCTCAATAACGTGCTCGGCCGACGCAGCAAGCAGATCAGGGCAGAGCATAATCAGCATGATCATGAGCTGATAGTACACTGGATTGGCGCACGGGCGCGTGTGCGCATCAATCACCGCTCTGACGCTGTCCAACAGAGTCTCAAGGCGCGGCGTTGACGGACGGTACATGTTAGTGTGCATGTCCATAAACGTACCGCCGCAGCGCGTAATAAAGCCCCAGATTGTCCGCCTGAGCACCACCGCCAGCTTCAGTTGATCGGCTGCCTTGACTCGCGTAAATGCATCGGCAAACGCCTCAATCAGCTGTGCAAGACGCGTAATGTCCATCGTCGCATACTCCAAAAAGCGAATGTCGGTGAGGTCCGCCACATCGTCGCTGCGCGACAGCGCCAGGTATAGGCAGCTTTTGGCCCGCTGCAGCGCAATGTTCCAGTTTGTCGCCGACATAAACATAAATATCGCTCCAGCTGCGTCCTGGATTTCCATGGTCAAGTCGGCCGTGGGCTCACTCAAACACGCACGCACGTATCTCGGCAGCATTGCCGATCCTACTGCCGTGTCCATCATAAACACGCTCATCGGCAGCACCTGCGACGTATGTGTGCTGCGAAGATAGAACATGTAGTACGCCTGGTTGCCGGCCGTGTCGGCCAGAATGCGCACCGACGGTGGGCTGGTCCAGGTACGGAAATACTCGGTTGCAATGCTAAACGCACGCTTGGCTACGGGCTCTTCAAGCGGAAGCGGGTAGTAAAGATCAAATTCACCGTTGTTGTAGCCAGTTCCAGACGATGGATACGAGCTGGCACTGTTGCCCTCGCCGTCCTTCTCCTCGGCCAGGTTATTCAGCGACCGGTCAGAGTTGACGCCTTGCGAGGCATAGATCTGATGCCAGTGGAAGAACATGCCCATTGCAATCACACGCAGCACCAGCAGCTGCGATTGCTGAAACAACACCGAATTCCGTTGCTCGCTGCTGTGCGCGGCCCGCGAAATGGTCTCAAGCAGGCTGAACAGGCGCCGCAGCAGAGCGCTTAGACGCATCTCGTGCAACTGGATCAGAACATTAACGTTTTCGTAAAACTCCTTATTTGCCGCCAGCTGCTCGATCTGCAGACCGCTGTAGCAGGGCAGCTATATAATTGAAAGCACAAAGAGATTTAGTGGCATATGCTGTTGCTGTTGGCGTAGATGCTACTGTTATTGCGGAAGGAATGCAGCTACTGCCAACAACCACACACTCTAATCGGCTATACCGCCGAAGAAATATCCGAGCAAGCACTTACCATATCCCTAAAGGTTGAGATGAGCCTCTCGACCAACGCAACTTCGTATGGCATGGTTTATCGTGTGTCGAACAGGTGTTTTGTTGGGTCGATAGACTGGCCGAAACGATGCTTCTTGGCAAGCACGAGATATAAATCCAAGCAATGCGATCCCAAGACACGCAAGGGACTACTTTGCAGATATTTCAAAACAACAGACGTGAGAGAAACAATAAGTTAGCACCAGAGAAAATAAACGAATAGGGACGGTTGGCTCGGTAGTTGGGTTTAACCGTTGGTTGTAGTTGCCCAAGAAAGGAAAGAAGTAACAATAACAAAGAAGGAATGCAAAGGCCAGCCGAATTCCCTCCTGCGTGAGACAAGCGCCAGTCAATTACAAGAGTGACAGGTATAGAAATTTAAGAAAAAGAACGCACAGCCAGACAAGAAGAAAGAGACATCTGAGGAATAATGGAGCAAGGGCTGTCAAAAGAAGCTCAGGAACACGCTCTATTCAGCCCGAACCGCATGATTTTCTTGTATATACAAGAAAAACAGGGGGCGATCTTGTAGAAGTAAAAGCGGAAGTGATTGTCGCTCCACACGAATCCCCTAGGTCTTGTCCTGCTGGGCATAAGAGCGCGCAAGAGGCAAGGCGCCGCGACACAACGCGAGTCTTTTTCATTTAGAACCCCTGTGCAGTGTCGCTGACAAGCAGCAAGGGCGGCAGGCTGAGAGGCCAACGCAAAAGCTTGTCCGACAGCAACAGAATCACAGGCAACAATCGACCAGCTCAACGGAGGTGGAGTGCCGTCAAGTGGCGTATGAACACGCACAAGCGGCTGGCTGAGAAAAAGAGAACTGGCGATGGGACCGGGATAGACGGACATGATCCGTAAGCGTAAATAAATGCACTAGTGCATACAGTCCGAATGGAAAAGTAAATACGGAACTTTTGGTAGAGTGACGCGGCCAGAAAAGCGCATGCGTGTGTGAATGAGTGCATGCGTCCGTCCGCTAGCACGATGCAAATCAGACCGACACAAAAAGGCAGAGGAGAACAAATAGTTTGGTGGGAAAAGTCAAGCCGCAGGCTGGAATGGCGCCACCAGGGGCGACGGAATAGACCAAATAGGGAAACGGTCCAGCAAACAGCAGCGATTGTAGCCACGGATTAGCCCCAAACTAGCCACCTGAGATTCGGCTTGAGATTCGGCGTGGAATTTGGGCGGCGGTGGCGCGAAACAGCATGAACACAGACTCTGGTTGCAAACAAAATCGCAGACATTATTTACCTTTTAAGGTTGAAGATAAGAAAGCCAGAAGCTTGGGCGGCGTCTTGCAGACACTGTCAATAATCAACTGCCAGCAGATAATAAGAAGGCGCGAATATGGATTAGGAAGCAAGCCCGTCACGCAAGACAGTATAATAAATGTAAAGCAAAAGTCGGCGGAAATAGCAAAAGAAAAAAGGTTGGAAGGAGGCAGAAAAGTTGCAGGGCCAAGACACGCATTCAGTGCATGCGTGCGGACCGGACTTTGGTTTTTGAACAGCAGCAAACGCACGGGCACATTTTTTGTTGCACGCCCGGCGCTGGCCAGTCTGCACGCTTGTGCAGTGGACGGGGCTCAAGTGTCGATCGGAAGAGTGGCAAGTGCTTTTTCTTTTTACAAATGTCGCACAAAAACCAAATGCAACTGTAACTTTTCTCTTTATCCGCCGAGCCGCGCTTTGTGCGAGCAACTGTTTTCGCAGGCATTGGCTGTAGTTTCATAAGATATTCCCGCCACACTTCTTTGCACACCGCACGAACAAGTTTATGTATTTTATTTTTGCCCAATGCTGGATTAGCCGCCGCAAATCACAACAACTTGCAGGTTTGTGTTTTTTCATTTTTGCTTATCCCCAGTGCCGCGTGACGTTTCTATTTCTGGCCAGAGTCTGCAGTTGATCTGAACTTGCTTATCTACTATGAGCTAAACAGGATCCATGTTTGGTGCAGAGTGCGGGCGCAGTTTGGTTCCGAGGTCGAGGACAGGGAAATGAACAAGCTACAATCCAAACCACCGGCTCAAAACAATTGCGCTCGGGTGTTTTGCACTTGGCGCCTTGGCACAAACGATTGGCTTGACTCGCTCAATCCCGCCAACCATGTGGCGCCAAAATCAGATTGCAATCTAAAAGCTTGATGACTTGCACCTTGCTGTGTCTTTTTGGACGGGCAGACGAACAAGTCCGCCGTGTCGCAGCGGCTAGCCAGACTATGATGTAACCTTGCAGCGTTGTTACGCAGGCGCCATATTTTCAGTATCCAAGAATAGAAGGCAAAAACAAAACAAAATATTTTGCGAAGCGGGGAGGCGGGCTTGCGTGCAAGTCACACAACAAACATGCTCTGGCTGCGCACATGCGCTGTTCGTCGTAAAGCCTGCAACGCGGCCCAGAGCTGCGCCGCCCACTTTCTACAAGCGGGGCGGAATGGCAAACTTTCTCCGCGGCTTGCTGGCCTGTAACTGGCTGGTTTGGCAAGACCGCTCCGCTGCCTCCGATGGGCCCGGCTGGGAATGGCCGGGCTTTTACTGCACATTTTTTCTTTCTTCTTTCACCAATAAATTCTTGCATATTCCGTTTGGCGGGACGTTCTTTATTCATATTAACTACGCTCTTGCCTGTCTATAGCGTTGCCTCAATTCAGTCTTTTCTTCTGACAACAGCACTTAGACTGTTCTGCTATTTATACAACTTTCTTTTTCGCTGAAAGGCTGCACTCTTCCGCAAGTCGCTCTTTTATTTAGCTTGTATTGCGAGGTCTGGAAAAGCTAAAGTCGTGCGAAGGGCTGAACATTTATTATTTTCTTTTTAGCCTCCCTTTGCGTGTTTCGGACACTTGCAGGCTTTTGGCGTGGTATTCTCGCCAGTTTATTTCGTATTTGTCTTGCTTCCACGCGCAAAACTTTTTTCTCACACCTCTTTTCTCTCCATTACTTTTTTACTTTTGCTCGTCCGCCTAATTTCTCTTTTTCTTTTCTTTATTACTGGCTGGCAAGCCTTTTGTCCGTGTACGCTGTTTCTCTCTCTACTTGGACACTCTCGCCTGCTCAGTTTTCTGGAACCTGCCTTTTCTTGCTTAGTTTTACTATAATTGCTACGCTAATTCTCTCCAGCTGAAAACCCCGCCCCAGCGGCATCACCTAATTCATAATTTGAACACTCGACGCGAGCACTAGCGTTTAGTAATGGCGAGCAACGGCAACCACCAATATGCCATTCCGTCCAAGGACCTGGACTGGTGGTCAGAAGGTAAGCACACATTTTTACACAGTACAGTACCTGCCTGAAGCGGAGCTGTTTCTTTCTTTGAGCAGCCTGCAAAGGAGCGGGTTCTTTGCAAAGCCTCCTTTTGGGTCATCTTTTCTTTTCTCTAGTGCTTTAGCTCTGGCCAGCTGGCAGAAGCAGCTGCTATCTAGCACTAGACCAGAGCTTGTTTTCTTTTGGGCGTTTGGCAGCTGCTAGCTAGCATTTGACCCGAGCTTGTTTTTCTTTTGGCTGCATGCGTAGCTTGCTTGTCTGTGTTGCCTATGGATAATGGAGCAGTCGAAGCGGCATGCGGGACGCCCACGCATATTTTCTTCATAGCCACATGTTTTGTTTTGGATGCGCCTGGGTGTTTGCCCGCCATGAAATGAAAGCATCAACAAAACGGCCTGAATAACAGCGCTAATGCGTGGGTCGGTCCTCGCCTATCCAGACTGGCCGTGCGAGTTTACAGATTCCCTGCTTTTAATTACCGCTTGTGCGTTAACTGCTTTTGCTGCTGCCTTATTCGCACACTACGCATACACATTCCCCTTCCTACTCACTGTGCAGGACCTTTTTGGCGGAATGTCTTACCCTCCCGATTATACACATGGGCGCGGGGCCGCCTCTTCCCCCTGGCATACATCATTCTCACGCATGCGTGGGTGAAACCAGACATTTTTACTAACCAAAATGCAGCTTTTGTCGCGTAGATGCCATGGTACGGTTTGGAACAAATGCGCAAAAGTCGGCCGAGCCAGCGTGGCAGGACGTGGGCGCAAACGTCCTACGCATGGACTCGCTCTACGATGCCTCGTTCCACGACTGGCTAAAGTGTGAGGACAACGTGTCTATCATTGCGTCGTATCTACAGCGCATTGCCAATGAGTACCCGATGGACCGTATCATCAACGCACTCAGATGGCTCGTGTCGTCGTGGCGGGTAGAGTCGACGGCAGTCATTGTGAGACATATCACCGCCGAGTGGGCAGTGTCGCCAAACGCAAAGCCAGTCGCATCGGCTCCGTTCCGCTTGGACACACCTCAGACGTCGTCGCAGGAGCCCGACCTGGCCGTACTAGCCGGCGAAGCTCGGCGAGGTCTGCTGGTGCGCGAACTGACAAAGGACTGGACATGTCAGCAGATTGCACAGCTAGTTGGCATGCTGTCACTTACATTCTGGAGCGAGCGCACTCATCTCGAAGCGTTCTTACGCACACTCGTTTCGGACTGGGACTTTTGTCGCCTGTCCAGCTTCTTTTCGTACATTAGCAGCCAACTGGGCCTTGACTACCGCGTCAAAGTATCGATGCTCCAACAGGCAGCCCGCCGCAATGCATCCCGGCTTTCGCTTAAGCGTTCGCGCAACAGTGCTGGTCGGTCATCTGCGGCTGCTGCAGGTGACAACACAACTGTTGAAGGTGAGGATGCCAGCAACAAGCGCATGCGGCATGAGCCCGCAGAGTTTTCTACCACAGCAGGCGATGACGAAAGCAGTGGTCCAACTGCTGCTGGGATTGTCTCTACTGATGCAGGCGAATCCCGCACCGAGACCGGCTCGCACGGTGACTCCACGCCGCTGTCCATGGCGACGTCGGTCGTTTCCAGCGCTGTTGAACACCAACCGTCTACAGAGTCCATGCGTCCTGCCACACAATTGCCCACTATTGCTGCATCTGCCAGCGCCACCGCTTCGGCTGCTGCCAGCGGACCTTCGCTGCCTACACGTGCTGCGCAAAGCGGCCGCTTACCTGCGCCGCTGCAGACGGCCCGGACAGCCCACTACACTGCTTTGACGACACCCTCGTCGCCTGCGGCTTCGGAATCCTCGCACCGTCGGCTATTGGCAATGGACACAGCCATGTCCGAGGACGAGTCAGATTCAGGTGAGCTGATGATGACACCACTCTCGGCCACAGTTGCGCCTGAGCGCTATCTGGCTCAACATGCGCAGACCCATGTGTTGTCGCCATCGATGCACCAGCAGCGGCGGCGTCCGAGAAATGGCACAGGCCGGTCGCCGACGATGCCTACGAGCACGTCATCGCCGCTTGTGTCGTCAACATTCAACGAACAACCTCCGTCTTCGGACATTGTTGCCCGGCGGCCGCTGACGCCGCAGATATCTTCAAGCGCATATGTTGCGCACTCTGAAGTGCGTCCGCAGTCACCCACGCTGCGCCGCCACCACCGCCACAACCGGAGTTACCAGCACCGCGACTGTGCGCAGCCACTCACGCCGACCCATTCGTCTGCGTCGTTGGCTACGCTTTCTGCAGCAAACGATGAGGCTGGAGACCACATGCCTTCGCAATCATCAGCGAGCACAAGTCTTCCGTCGCGTCCAACAATGCGGCTTCATGCTGCAAGCATCAGCGCTGGCGGCGAGTCGCAGTCTCGCCTAGGCAGCAACTCTAACCCTGCCTCAGAGTCTGGTACGGCTGAAATGAGCCAGCTGCCATCGGCGCAGACGGATGAGCAGCCGTCGCAGGACTTCCGTGCGCGCACGTCGAGCGAGAGCGAACTCGGTCAGTTTGACGGTCCGCCGTCTCATCTGGCGCTGCCGCTGCCATCCGAGTCGCCAGCCAACGCTCCGAGCCTCTGTGGCCGGGCTTCGGCTACCGCTCCCTACGACGTGCTGGGCATTGTGATGACCGATTCCGAACACCATATCGCCGGCTCGTCGGCCTGAGTATTTATATTAGCGGCCCCTCTATCCAACTTTTGTAGACATTTTTGTTCTTTGTTCCATTGACTTATCACTTTATTTGCTAGTAACCGTGCTGTGCAATATATGCCCTGCACATGTCATATGGTGCATTTGAAATTACCCCTCATCCTTGGCTCGTGCCATAAAAGCGAAGCTGTTGTTTCTTTTCTCTTTAGTCATTAATCATTTGCTTCCTTTTACTTTAAGCTTTTTGCCACATCCAACCAAGATACGACGACTTTTGCCTTCTTTTACCAGATCTCTATCGAAAATGAGCGCCCCGGCAGAGACACAGAACCTCGTATTTATACTTGACGATGACATTACACCAGAGGAAAAAGCCCACGTGAAACAGAGCATTACAAACAAGGGAGGCAAGATCACGAGTGAGCCTGAAATCATCAACGCGCTTTTCGTCACTATGCCCAAGCAGCAAAACGGGTTTGCCAGCCTCGAAACGCTGCATGAAAAGATTAGCGGGATTGAGGTGGACGGCAGCGTATCCACCCAAAAGTAGCAATTTTTTTATTGTGCTTTAGAAACAAATAGAAAGCATAAATTCAATATTAAAGTAGCTAGTGATATGGTTAAATCACTAGCACTACGGTGTTGGATTACCAAGCTGAAGTGCACTGTGTGCACGAGGCGTTAACCGGGTCGGATTTGATAAAGCCAATTAGGAGCAGCAGCATCCATTAGCCACTGCGGAAATTCGATACGACCAGAATAAAGAAGGAATATAAATAATTATATGGTTTTGGTAGATCTCTCCACACATTATATAAAACAATACGTTTTTGCCCAAAGGCTAAGTTTCATAAAAATGCAGTAGAAAACTACAAAAACCATAGGGAAAAAGAAAAAATCTTTATTGCCAGCTGAACAGCTGGCAGCCCTTTTATAATAAACTAGTGCACTACTAGCTTGTAAAATATTGCATTTCTTACAAATGGGTTGTTTTCCCCACCAAAGGTAACACATGTATTGTTTCTAGACTTTGGTAAACTAATATTTGGCTATTAGAGTGATTTGCAGCAATTACCATGTACTACAATGTTTCAGTGCACACCAACCCTGCCAAAATTAACACATGCTGTTGTATAATCATGTGAGATATGTATCATGTCACATGTATTATACATATATGACATCATATATTGGATTAGGTTTTCCCTGTGTCAGTACACGACTGACACCGCATATAAGGATATGTTGTCTGGTAGTATTTTGAGAGAAACTAACTTGTTTTTAAGTCATAACATATTTTATTATACTACACATGCATTGTTTCTAGACTTTCACTATAGCAGCCCCATCTGCACATCCCCCGCCTAAAAGCCATGGCCAGACACCAATAACCTGGTATTTCCACATATTTTTCTGATTGTCATTTTTTGGCTGGGAAACCAAAACAGCTTCTGATATTGCCAGCCTAAATGCCTGCATTCCCATTTTTAAGCAGAACCAAAAACAGGTTCCCAAACACCAGGCAAAAACTCGTAAGCTCTCTTTTTTAAGCTGGTGAATTAACTTGAACTCAAACTGGCTTGCCTAAATAACTGTGTCACTTTTTTAAGTGTTGTATAATCATGTGAGATATGTATCATGTCACATGTATTATACATATATGACACATGATATATTGGATTAGGTTTTCCCTGTGTCAGCACACGGCTGACACCATATATAAGGACATGTTGTCCTGTAGTATTTTTGGAGGAAACTAACTTATTTTGAAGTAACAAATACTTTATTATATAACATGCAGGCTCAAACCCCGGCATGACCTGACATGAACCCGCATTCTGGCATAATTTCGTCGCCCAGAAGATATGCACATGTGCAGAACCGGTTATTTTGACGCCATGGTGTAGGTGAGCAAAGTAGCATATGTATTTTATCTGAAAGAGATAATGGAGGGTGGAATGTTTGTTGAAAATGCGATTTATTGCTACTATCCGAGTGGATTTCCAAACGCACAATGGTAAGGGCAGCATTAGTGGTGGTGACAGCAGCAGCAATAAATTAGAATAGACAATTCATTACATCCGTATTTGTTAAACAAGTATATTATCATTATATAGTCAACACCGCATTGTATACCTTTATGTCTGCTTGTTAAAACTACCCAATATAGTCAATGAGCAGCTAATAAATTGCAAAATGATGTGGATTCTCTCACCGCTACTCTTATTTATAATATTACCATGATCAATTAGCTGTACACATGATCAGTTTATTGAGCAAATGTTAAAGTCACAAATTATTAGTTGGGGATATTTTAAAAAGGGCTGATATTCTTTGCAAGTTTTAAAAAGGTTGATATTCTTTGTAGATTTTTTGTATAGCTTGGTATTTCTTCACGTATTCATTTAAAAAGACAGGATTTATGTCCTGGTGTTCACCTTTTCTTTTCTTCACTATTCTCCGGCTTCTCTGGTTATTAGTACAAATATTTCTATAAGAACGACATACTATACTTTAACCATGGTGACAGTCTTGTCTCCAGAGCTATTCTGGCAAATGACCCAGTACAACATAGTTGATACTGCGGCTATCGTTGCTGTGCTGTACTTTGGCCTAGTGGACCGAGTGAAGCTACTGTCTTATTATGGACAGCCATTGACTATTATGGCTAGTGTAGTGCTAATGGCCCTGGCTGCTACTGAGTTTACCAGCTGGCTGCAGTACCTACCCGTTCTAGCGGCTGCTGGATTGCCTGTTCTGGCTGCTCATCCAGATGGCTATGTAGTGTTTCAAGTAGCCAATATGTTGGGCATTTATCAAGCAATATCCCACCAGTCATCTGTACTAATGGCGGCTCAAGTACTGAGTCGTGTAATTGCCATGCTCAGCACTCTTGATCGACCAAAAGTTAACTTTATTAGCAGCATGTGGAGCACCTTTACATTGGCAAATGAACGCAAATTGTTGTCAAAGCAGAATATTACCCTTGAAGACATTCCCCAGCACCCAGACTGGCTGGTCACTGCCACCAGTAAAGAGATTACTGTTGATATTAACCAGCCTTACTTTGTTATTCAGGCAATTATTCGTGCAGTGTGGAAGCCACTTGTTCCTCTATACATAATACAGTTTTTGATTGACTTTAGTGATGTTGCCAAAGTTTATATGCATGGCCAAATGTTGCGTTCACTTGATAGCGCAAATATACCTATATATTACGGAGTATGTTCATTACTAATGTGGACATTTCTATCAAACATGTCACATTTTGAGCGTCAAATCGATACTTATATTAGTTACATATGGGAAAACTCAAGAAACAGTATAGTGGCACATATTAAAGGCCAGCTTTCAGAAACTGGTTACAAACCAACCAAGAAGTCATTGGAAGACATAACAGATAGTGTGTGGAAATTGATAAATATATTAAAAAATATTGTACTTACTGCACATAGATTTTTAAGTGTAATATTAACTTTGTGGTCTGCGTACCAGTATGTTGGATATCTGGCTGTTGTTCCGTTAGTGATTGATTTTGTTTTCAAATTAACAACATATATATGTAGGCAATATTCACTACAACCAGGACGAAACTATACTTTTAACAGTAGATTATACAAGTATGATCTTATTAGAAATATGTACCAACATATTAGGGCTATAAGATTATTTGGCTGGGAACAAACATACATATCGCCACAGAAAAATAAAGTATACAAAACGAATATAATACTGAATGCTGGCTGTAATGTAATGAGTACAATAATAACAAAAGTAAAATATATGAATGTTGAATTGTCTACATTGATTGTTATTTATATTCATTTCAAGCAGCAAAGCAGCTTATCTGCTATTGCCAATGCTGCTGACATTTATCAAATTACTTCTTTGGTTCGTAATCTGCATAATCACATTTCAACCGTTTTTAAGGAAATATTCTCAATTGCTAATATCAAGTATGCACATGATAGGGTAAAACATAAATTCAGTGATGGTTACTTCCATACATTGCCCCAATTACCCGGTGTGCCAGCAGGTTCTACACCTTCTGTAATAATGAATGACTGTAGTTTTATTAAATACGAGTTTAAGGATATAGCTGATTTAGAGCATATATCATTGCAGGCAACTGCTGGGGAAATTGTGGCTATAGCTGGTCCATCTGGGTCAGGTAAATCAATGATGCTGTTGGCCATGTGTGGAGAAATGAAAATGTTAACTGGGGCAGGCCAGGTAACGGGCAAGGTGGCTTATTTGGATCAACCTCCATTTATTATGAATGATACCATTAGAGCCAACATATTATTTGGTAGAGAGATGGATTCAGTACAGTATCAACAAGTAATATATGCTTGTGCTCTTAATGAGGATATAGAGAACTGGCCCTCGGGTGATTTGACATTGATTGGAGAAAAGGGTATTAATATATCTGGAGGACAAAGAGCTCGGCTGGCTCTGGCTCGTACTTTGTATGCTCCAGCAGATATTTATATATTAGATGATCCGCTGTCGGCAGTGGATGCTCATGTCAAGCGGCATATAATGGAACATGTGCTGCTGGATACAGGTATGTTACAGGGAAAGCTGCGAATAATTGCTGCCAATACTGAACATATATTGCCCTTTGCCAGCCAGGTAATGACGATAAGTGATGATCAGGCTACTGTATCTGCTCAAACTCCAGCAACCTATACTGCAGTATTGCCACCTCTGATGCCTCAGCCATTGATCAAGTGCAAGAGTACAGTTGAACTAGCAACCAGCACTGCTGTGCTATCTAGTGATGTGGTAGAAAAGACAAAGGTTGATCAGCCCAGGGAATGGTCAATGTGGTCTAATATTATGTATTTGATTGATATTTGTGGATGGCCAACTATATTTATGGTTATGGTGGTAGGAATGGTGCATCCAGTAATACAATTTATTGCAAACCATTACATTTTAGCTGCACTCCAAACAGAAAAGTATCATAATGTATATGCTATATTTATGGTTTTCAGCTCGTATATTGCCCATTCCCTAACCAGCCAGGCGGTAAACAAAATAAACATTTTTATTGATCAAAGATTTACAGAACAGCTGATTGAGAAGAAAATCAAGCAGGCATTTATTACTGGAGTCATTCATGCTCCTTTGACATATTTTGACAATATTGCTGAAAAAAGTCTAGAGAATTCCTATGATGAAGGAGCAACACAGCTAATCAGCCAGCTTACTAGGTTTATACAGAACAAGCCTGCTGCAGTGGTTGGTACTTTATTATCTTTGTATCAGACAGTTGGAAAATATCCATATTTGTTAATTATTGCCCTTCCAGCAATACTCCTAGGAAATATGAATCGAAACTCTTGTACCAGAGTAACTAATAGATTAGAAACTTACAAAGGCATACTGGTAGAAAAATGCAATGCACTAAATTCTTTAATTTTCTCGGCTGGTGCTTTGATTCGAATTCTTGAAGTTGAATCATATTTTTCAAAAACCCAACATGATGCAGGGGAAATGAGAAATTTGATTTATTTATTCCAGCAAAATATTAAAGACCTAATATCTGTATATTTTGGAATTATTAATTCAATGGCTTATATGATACACTATATTGTTGTTTGCTTGTATGGAATCATTACTAGTACTCGAAAATTGTCAAGTGAATATACATATTATGACAATATATTAACTGATATGAGTTATTACATGAATCAATTACTAAGCATTCCAGCTGATGTATTGGCAATAACGACCAAGGTCAATATACTTAGACGTCATGCTATTATTACTCCAGAGGCACCATATATATGTGACAATAGACCAGCTGCTGATTGGCCATCTCAGGGATTGATTGAAATAACCAACCTCAGTCTAAAGTATAGGC
>JANBQV010000056.1:0-88255 GCA_027577495.1 Coemansia sp. RSA 720
AACCTAATCCAATATGTGATATGTCATGTATGTATAATACATGTGACATGATACATATCTCACATGATTATACAACATACCAGCCTGCCATGGTGGGCTGTATTTGATGCAAATTCCGAAGATGTTGTACAGGTAGCCAAAGTGATTCAGGCCCTACAAGCACATAAAGTGCCACACATAATGCCCCTGAGTGCTCATAAGCTAAATATGTATGGAGAAGGCATGTTGGACAAACACATAACCCAGATGCACAGGGAAATGCAGGACAAGCTGGATGCAGAGCTGGCATTTGCCAGCCAAGAAGAGAATGTGGATGAGGGTGATGGCAGTGGCAAGTGCAGCCAGACAGAACATGTAGATGATGGAACATGGCCAAAGTCATGGCATGGAGTATGGGATTCCACATCAAGAGACCACAACTGACACAGACACACAAGCAGTTGGTCTCAAGACACACATTACAGTAGTTACTGACCACATTAGCATCTAAAGCATCTTTATTTTGTGTAAAATGGATATTATTTAGCCATGATGCCAAATTCAGAGACCAGACACAACTGGACACAGTCCTGAATATCATTGATCTCCACATGCATAACATTGCAGTCCATCGAACAATAATTGATGCAGTAGCACCAACTCACCTGACCAGTCTTTGGGTGCACAAACTCATCAACCAGTTTCACATCCTGTGCTAAATCACCCGCTACATTGCATACAAGATCCATCAGATCATTGTCATGGAACAAGTGATCAGGGCTAATCCAGAAACTCATGTCTTTGGGACATGGCAGATATTTGGAAAACAGACAGAATGACAATATCTGCACAGGCGCAAACTGATCGGAGAAGTGCAGGTCTGTGGACCAGAACAAGTGTTGTATAAGCATTTGGCTCTATACAATATCCTAGCAGATTAGGGCATAGCTTCTATCAGAACCATCAGGGCTCTGTGGTTTTATAAGGACATGCTGTCCTGAAGTTTTAATATATTCTTTAACTTCTTCTAAAGTCCTCTTTTCTTATAAAAGACAGACTCACATGAGAATTTAACAATGGACTGCTCTATTAGCATATGTCCTAAAAGGTGAATAATATTGTATTCAGAGAACTAGAAAGAGTCAATTGTGGAGTCCAACAATTGCTCCTAATAAGAGAAAGAATAATGCTAATACAATCTTGATGGTTAATCTGTTTCACAGAATCAACATATAACATTTACCTTGAAATAATACACTGCTACAGCATAAATCGCTAAAGAATACATGGCAAGAGCATAAAAAGAATACATCTCAAAAGGGTACACTGCAATTGCATAAATAAACGATGTATTGTTCATAGTAAACATCGGTCAAAAATGTTTAATAAAAGTAATGTCACAACTCGGGATCGAACCGAGGACCAACTGCGTGTAAAGCAGGCGTGATAACCACTACACCATTGCGACAAAACAACCAGACTGAGGCGTCCTTTTTGAGTTTCTTACTTAGTTCTCACCATGCATATCTAACCACACGGCTTTCATTACTCTGTTGAAAGATTGGCCTTTTGTTCTTTCACCTTTTAACAATTCAAACAAAAAGAAATTGTTTGGCCTTTTTGTGCCTTTGCTGGGGTTCTAATAGCTGTATTTGTAATAATAAAGGATAGAACATTTTCTGTTCTCTATAATATTTCTATTTTAAACACTCTAGCTTTTATTGGCAATGCAAATTAACAGACTGCCTGATGACATTATTATTGCAATTATCCAATGTGCACAGATTCACTTGGCTTGTGAGTATGATGCCTTTAAGCAAAACCTAGTATTGCTTTCAGTTGATGGCAGGTGGCGTTTATTGGGATTACCAATGGTATACAGAATTATATTTATACAGTATGGCACATGGGATGGAACTAGCAAGGTCACAAGACGATACAAGAACATAAAAGAGACAGATAATGTCAATGTTATTACTAATATCAACCTTGTATCATTTTGCAACATCCAAGGCTTGGCTAAACAGGTTATAATTGGTGTATGCTATGAGAAGAATATGTTTATTGGTCTCAGAAAAGTTCTGGATAATTTAAAGTGCTGTATGTCTATCTGGCCAAAAGTTACATCTTTAATCTTTGCCACATACAAGAAAAGTAGAATATTTATTCAGCATAATGTTCCTGTAATTAGAAATGTATCTAATATAGGGTATGTATGCTCAGAAATACACCATTTGTTACCACACATAAAGAATATCAGCTTTCCAAGTAGCAATTTTGATGATGTGGCTCATGATATCCATAACCAGTTGGTTAAAACTTATGGACCTACACTCTCATGTCTTCATAGTAATACACATATAAGCTTTCCAAAAGAAGGGAAACTATCAAGTATATGTAGAATTGATATATGCAGCACCAATAACCTCTGTTATTTCTTTCCTCAGGAATCTGTTGATTCACTTGTTAGCTTGAGACTTAATGGTGCTTGCTATACCCACACATGGAAAGCATTTATATCCAAAAGTGAACAAAAGCTTATTGAATTTAAATGCCTGAAATATTTGCATTTAAATTATAAACTTGCTGATTCTGGGAATACTGATGCATTTTATACCAAATTTAAACTAGAGTGCAAACTGAGCCTGCCTCAGCTTGAATTCTTGTATGTACACTGTGCTCAGTATGTTTGTCCATTGCTACAAACAGCTATGCTTCCAAATTACATGAAGCAAGTTACATTAATTGGAACAGCATCCACTTTATATGCCCTTGGTCAATTTCATCACTTTAGAGCCAGTAATATTTATGTCAGGTTAGTTTCAGGCAGACAAGCAAATACATCATTTGTACTGTCATCTATCAGAAATATATTTGGCACAACACAGGAAAGTCAAAATATTGAACTAGAAATAGAAGATATTAATATACCTATATCTTCTGATATTTTTGAATATTATTTTCTGACCAATATGTTGATTGCAGCACCTACTAATGTAAACACAGTGCTTGAGCTTCTAAGAGGCATACCAGGATTAAAGTATTTAACATTATTTAGATTGACTTTAGATGACACTCTGTCTGTAATTTCCAATGATGGGGTTGATGATTATGTGAAAACTGTAAAGTCGGAGAATACAAGCTTAGAGAAACTTGTTTTGAACTATGATCCGCGCAGATGGCCTTCAATACATATGGTCATGGTTGTAAAATATTTGTTGCAAAGATTGCCTGCACTGAAAATGTTTTATGTGCCCCAATTAATTGATACATCTGTTAAAGACTTTATTGAGTCATCAATGCAAATATATCCTCATCTGGCAAATATTTCTTTACGCTTGGCTAAACCAAGTGATCCCCAAGATGCATTCTTTTATATGCGTGCAAGATAGGTTTTGTCATGCATTTGATCACCAGGTCGCTAAGGGAGTTTAGAAGACAAGAATTAGACAAATGGCTAAACTTGCCTTTCCTTTTCTTACTATTATTTTCATACTCTAATTGGTTTATAAATAAAACATAGCCTATCCATAGCAATTGTAGCATACTACTTGTGATAGAATTTGTAGATGTGTTCTCCATAGGTTTAAACTACGTCACCGCTACTCGTTGCTTCACATTGAATGTGTAGTTTGAATTCACCTGTCTATTTAGCCAAAGCGTCATTAAAGTCGACTCTGAAACTTGTACAATACCAATTCGTGATTCTTTGTGCAGAAACGATGAGTGAAAGCTTTATTGCCGACCAACATATTGAAGCTGCAATTAATGCCAAACATACTTGGTATAAAAAAGTCAAAGTGCGGCAAAAGCAACCTCTGTCATCAGCGCACAGACATTTGGAGTCAATTTTTATATATGCGCATAGTTTGAATGCGGAGCTGCAAAAATAGCGAGATGGGATACAGTGAATGCTGTAAACAACTGCATCTGCTGACCAGCATGGGCGGATGGGGTACACATAAATTGCATGCTCCAAAGCCGAGTGCCGGCAGTCGGCATTGTGCAGAAGAGTACCAATAAACCCAAGGCTTCGCAGACAGAGCGCGGTGCAGATGTGAACAAAAGGCATAAGAGGGCACAGTTTCGTTTATTGTTGGAAAGCGCGCATTTATCTTTGGGCAGTGTGTTTAATTGCCGTAACCAGTGGCCAGCGCAGTATAATGAACGCGAAGAAAGGAAGGGAGGGAGTTGGCGTTTGTATAAAAGGGAGAGCCCAACGCGCTTGACAAAAGAAGTAACAAGTTCATTTTCGCAGCAATACAACTTGGCACCGCGGCTCAGTTCACACGCATCAATCGACTCGAGTAAACCCAGTCCCTGACCTGAGTGGATTGATTTGCAGAAACAGGCGTTTCAATCTCGTTTGGGTCTTTCTCTTCTTTTCTTTCCAGCATCGGACCGCAAATCCGGCCAGCTTCTTATTGTTGTTCTTTTCTCTCCATTATTTTTTGGACGCTTTTGGACTGCCATTTTTTATTACCGCCTCAGTTGTCAGCCAGTGGAGGTATTTTCACAATACTGCTACTGCCTGGGAATTTTGCTTGGGAAGTGGACGGGGAAGCGTCCTTTTTGAAACCGCGCTATTTCAGACTAGCTATATGCGTTTCTCGTTTCTATAGCTTGTAAGCTCGCATATCTGCCTTGTGATTTTATTGTACCTTTACGCTGTTACAGCACGCGCCTAGCTTCGAGAATGACCACCGCCGTCCGCCAAACTTCTAATGTAAGTCAATTGCACCATTTGTCTGGAGCTGGGTACAGCAGTCTTTTGCAATGGCTGCAGTTTACGTGTCGCTGAGCGAGCTGCAATAGAGCGGTGAAGCACACTTGGCACTCGCACGGGTCCTCGCCCCAAAAAAACTATGTACAGCTGCCGGCTGCACGACTTTTGTGTCAGGAAGTATTTATATATGCCTAACGGGCATTCTCACACTGCACAATTAATTGCTCTTGACGCGCAGACAGGAAAGCTAACGGCGCTTGTGCGGGCAGTCTCTCTTTTTCATCTCTGTTCCATTCACTGCCGCTAGCACATTTTTTTGCTATTTGCCTACGCGTTATCATTTTATATTTGCGCTCAACTTTTGCTTTCGTATTTGCACATACCAAACCTAGTACCCCAGCACGGACCCGCCAGAGCTCGCAGTGGCGGAGCACATGCAGAGACGGCGCTCATTAGCACCAACCCAGCTTGGCGCATACATTGGCGACACGACGGGAGGTTCGGCTGATCCATATCAAGCAGCACGCAGTGCAGGTAATCGGCCGATGTCGGCGTACGCGTCTGGCGGCGCTGCACACCAGAAGGGATGGCTTCCGCCGCAACCGCAGCCACCGCCAGCCACGGGTAGCCACGGGACACACCAGCAGGCGGCTATGCCGTCAGCACACAGCAAGCCAAAGCGCGACATTAACAGCCGCCATCCCGGACGGCGCGAACAACACATTGGCGACTTTATTATTAAGCAGGCGCTGGGCAAAGGCACATTCAGCAAAGTGTGTCTGGCCGAGCACCGAGCAACCAAGCAAAAGTTTGCGCTCAAATTTATCAAGGCAAAGTCGCCACAGGGCGGCAGCACGGACAAGCACAACCTGCGAGTGGAGCGCGAAATCAAGCTGCTATCGCTGCTGTACCACCCAAACATTGTGCGGATATACGATGTGGTGCAGAATCCAAAGTTTACTATGATTGTGATGGAGCACAACAGCGGCGGAGAGCTGCTGCACCACATTCGCAAGCGGGGGCGGCTACACGAGAGCGAGGCTCGCGGGCTGTTTCGACAGATAGTCAGTGCGATGGATTACACGCATCGCAATTGCATTATCCATCGCGACCTGAAGATGGAGAACATCATGCTGGACCACGAAGGCCGCATTCGCATCATAGACTATGGGTTTGCAAACACGTTCGAGTGGGACAAGCAGCTGGACACATTTTGCGGGTCGCCATTCTACGCAGCGCCTGAGATGGTGAACGGGATAAAGTACACTGGACCCGAAGTTGATGTGTGGAGCATGGGCGTGATTCTGTTTTTTATGCTGTGCGGGCGCACTCCATTTGAGGGCGAGTCTATCAAGGTCATATACGACAAGATATCGCGTGGAAAGTTTTCGCTGCCAACAGTTCTCAGCAAGGATGCAGGGCACTTGCTGCAGCAGATTCTGACTGTCGACCCGCGCAAGCGCATCTCAATGAAGGGCATTGTAGAGCATCCATGGCTTCGCCGCGACTTTGACCAGCCTGTAAACAACCACCTGCCGCCGCGCCCAGCAGTGGTGCTCCAGCCCGACGAACAGCTCCTGCAGAAGATGCCTGTGTACAAGTTCCGCGTTGAGGACGTAGTGGCCGCACTGGCGCGCAGCGACATGGCTATGACGCCTATGGTGTGCATATACCACCTGCTTGTCGAGTCTCGCAAGCGCAAGGCTTCTCGCATTGCTCGCCGTAGCCACGCAACACATATGGGCGCTGGTGGCTCTGCCTCTGATGTCGAGAGCGTTCCGCCAGAGGCACGACCGACATCGCGAGGCCGCCAAGGCTATGCGCCTGGCTATGGCGACGCACCGAGTCCCTCCGCACGCCCAGATCGCCGCCATACGCAGCAGCCACAGCAGCCATTTGCTGCAAACTCCGCACGCGGCTCGGACACCGGTGAGCTGCCACCGTTTGGAGCGAGCCAATATGAACCGCCGCGCCTGCGCAAGGGCAGCACTGCCAGTGGTCAACTGTCGGTTGGCAGCTCGCTCAACCTTGAAACATCGTCGCCATTTTTGCGAGATGACGACCGCCGGAACAGCCGCTCATCGCGCTTCTTTGACCGCGTGCGCAAGTCCATGCCATTCCTCAAGGCACGGCGCTCGCAAGTTCTTGACGATGTTCCACCTTTCGACAACTCGCAAAACAACGTTGATGGGCGCAATCGCGCTAGCTTTTTCCAGGTGCCGTTCCGCCGCTTTAGCGCCGCTCCGTCGGCTCTGTCACTCAACAACGACCAGCAGCAGCCTGTGCGTGTTCCTAGCCACTATCCGCCGCCACCGCCGCCACTTCAGACAGAGCCTGGCCGTCCGCTGACAGCTGCTGTGGCCTCACGCCCGACGCAGTCGCCACCAGCCCAGCGCCCGGCCACCAGCAGCGGCGGTCATCACCCTCGCCCCCATCGCCACACTGACTTTGGCCCTGCTTCGAATGCGCGCCCGGAGCACTCTGAGCACCATCGCAGATCAGAGCCACCACGTGATGTGCCCTACGATTCCAATGCCCCTGTTGCTGCCGTAGCCGACCCTGCGTCGCGTAGGTCTGCCCGCCCTCTATCGGTTGTGTCGAGCCGCCAGGTCACGCCTCTGCGCCTGCACCCTACTCACAGCCTGCAGAACAACCAGCCAACCGGGCCTATTGCAACCCAAACAACTGGCGCTCCTTTGCCTGCCGCTCTAACGTCCCGTGGATCGGCTCCAAACGCAATGTCATCCAGCCAGCAGCCGCAGAGTAAGGCCGGCATGCGCGGCATATTTAATCTGCGCTGTACCATGCTTGGCCCGCTTGATGAGATCCAGGCTAAGATTGAGCGTGTGCTGAAAAGCAAGGCTATTGTTTTGCGCAAAATGGCGGATGTCATATACAGCTGTGAAGACCAGGGTATACGCTTTGAAGTTATTGTCGAGACTGTCCAGGGTCACCTTCACACGATAAAATTCAAGCGGGTGGAAGGAAACTGGTGGGCTTACAAGAAACTGACTGTGGCTATTTCAAATGAGTTGCAAAGCATTGAGTATTCTGGACGCTAACCTGGCATAGCTCTGCTTTGCACCTCTTTTCCAGCTGAACGCATGTCTTCCATACCCACTTCATTTGCCCACGCGTCTCAAGTTTGTTTACTCAATACTGTCCTTTAATCCCCTTTTGCACATTTATGCTTGCTGCACGCACACCGCATCATTTTATCTTTTATAATATTGGCCTTTATAATTTTGGTTACATTTTATATAACGCAGCTTTCGTGGCAGTTCACACAACGTCTTGATAAACTGTGTTAATAATTACAAGTTGTCTTTAAAAGAAATTGCATAACGATAATCTATTCTATTTGGTCCCAATCTACGAATGTGGCACTTTGGATACCATATTCATCATATCAATCAGCTCGGGCTTGTTTCTGTTTTCAATGAGCGGAATCCACAGACGCGCAATATACATCAGCTCTGATAGCTCTCGCGCCCATGAGATCTCGCGCTCGCTGTGAATAACTAGCCTCTCCTGCATCACCCGCAGTACATCGTCGGTGCGCTCGATGCTCTCTCCGTTATATACGCTTTCAGACTCGTACAAGTCGGAAAGTTTTTTGTTCGTCCCAATGAGTGCAGTAAGCAACACACGCCGATCACGTTCAGCCAGCATCACTTCGCACACGACCCGAATTTGCCGTGCCAGCAAATGCGTGGTGCGTACATCGATATGTATGTTCTTGTACGTGTACACCCGTGGACGCTCCGCATTGCCTGGCGCCTCTTTGGGCATAGTCCGAGGCTGAACTTGCAACAAAAAGTGAATCAGGTGCTCATACTGTCGACCAACAAGCGCTGTTGGAAGATACACTGCAACGTGAATGTTGTTAAACTTGAATTGTTGATTCTCCAGCGCGCGCCACTGGTTCGAAAGAATAGCCGCCATATCCCGCGTCGTCGGCTTAATGAATCGACCTTTTTCGGTAAACATACTTGACTCTGGCTCGCCGCTGGCTGTCAGAGTTGGCGAACTGAGCCGGTCGCGATTTTTGAATGGTGGAATGGGCAAAGCGGTATGAACCAAGCGTCCTTTTCGAGTAACTTGCAGCCGGGATAGGTCAATGGATTCTGGCATCCAATATTCGTACCCACTGAAGCGAATTTGGTCGTTCAGGTCAGGCAGCGGCTGCTCGTAGCGCTGCCGTTGACAAAACTCAAAGTCAACGTCCAAGCGTCTGTCAATCTCGGTCTCTACTCCGCGCACCATTCGCTTACGCTTCTTCATTTTCATCCGAAGATAGCGAATTTGATTGTTGTCCGAAAACTTCTTCCACAGATGTGCCAGATTAAGCTTCTGCTGCTGGCGTTGATCCAACCGCATCCGCATCTCTTGCGAGTGCTCCGGATCTGTAAAGAACCTGACGTGTAAATATGGAATGCGGAAAATCAGCGGCACACGAACAGCTTTCGTCACCGTTCGCAGCACCAGCGTCCACGCGAGAATATGGAATCGACTTGTATAGTGCATGGTCTGCGACATCACGCCACCCTCGCGAGGACTCCACTGTACAATGGGGAAGTTCTTCACAAAGCGCTCCCAGGTGACTAGGGCCCACATCGTGCGGTTGGACCGTCGGTACAGCGAGAGCATGACAATATAAATGACCGGATCCAGATTGTAAAAGTTGCGAATACGCATGTGCTCGCTTTCTGTCAGTTGATTGGCAGAGTCCAGCTGGCTAAAACGCGATGGCATGGCGTACATGTCAAGGATGTCGGGCGAGCTGCTCGGAATATTGCCGCCTGCCATAAACAAGTTTCGGCTCTCCACCTGGGAGCGCGCCCATTCTTGTTCCTGAAGGACATGGTTAAACACTTCGTCCGCCCGCAAATACTGCCTTACAACTCTGAACGCAAATATCATAATCGTGTAAATCACCATGTTAGGCGCGACTTCCATGCGGATCATCTCGTTAAACGCACGCATGCAGTTCTTGATATTCCTTGCCTTTGCGTACGAGTGCATGAGTACGGAGAATGTGTGCGCATTCGGTTTTACGCCCAGCCGCAGCATCTCTGTGTACGTGCGAATCGCCTTGGATCCGTTGCCAGAGTGTAGATAGCCGATGATCAAATGGTTAAATGGCTGCGCTGGAATACTGCTAAGCGGAAGATGTGTGTTGTCCAAAAGTCGCTGCAGCTCCGTCTCTGCTTGGTACATCTCGCCGCATGCCGCGTACGCCTCAACCACGGCTGCCTCGAGCATGACACCTGGGCGCATCGCGCTGTTGGGCTTGCGCAGATTATAAACTATTTCCACAGCCCGCTCAAGCATACCACTATACGAATAGGCCAGAACCAATGTCAGATAGTGCTGCTGCGTGGGAATCTGGCCCAATTCTACCATCTCATCAAACGCAGCTTGTACGCCAACTACGTCACCATGGTTGTGCAGCGACCGCATCCACTGTGAGTACAGCGGCAGTGAAAGCGGCATCTTCAGCGTGTCTCGCAAAAACACATGTACAGTGTCAAACAGATCAAGTGCATGCTCCTGAAGGAACCCGCGCATTACCATCTCCCAAATGCTGTACGACGGATGTAGCCCGCTATCCAGGATTTCGCGCAGAACTTGTACTACGCCAGGGATGTTCCTAGCTCGCAGATGTGTGGAGATGGTCTGTGTGTATGCAAGGAATAGGCTTTCGACGTCTATGCCGCTCGCTGGCTCTACCACCGGTGTTTCTGTCCGATCTTCTGTTTTAGCTGATTCGTCTATATCGGATTTGCTATCCTCAAGCATGCGGCTGAGCTGGTGCAGAAGACTACTAGCCACTGCTGTGTCCTCTGGCCGATCGTACACCTTTAGCAATGCCATTATAAGCTTCTCAGCCGGGACTTGGTCCTTATAAATCAAATCCCAGCTGCGTAGCAGCGCCATAGCCTCGTGCTCTTGATTCTCCTGCACATAAAGACGTAGCAATGGCACGATACACTCAACGTCAACCTGAAGCATCGACGACTTGCGGAGCAAACTATGCTTTAGTTTGGCCTGGTCGAGCTGCGATATGGGGTCTCCTTCAATGTTCTCCTTTGTAATGCGCTGATGCTGATACACAAGCATGTTTCGCACAATCAGAAACACACGGCTAATCTGATTGCGTTCGGCATGCAGCGCTGCCAGGTGGCCATATGTTGAGCCAGCTGGCGCGACGCCTGCATCAACTAGCTCGCGAAACAACCTTGCTGCCAGCCTTTCGCTTTTCATGCGCACTGCGCCGCCAATAAGTCGTGCGTATATGTCTGGATCTGGCTTTTCAATCTGCGGAAGCTGCATGGCCACCCGTCCCTGACGCAGGGCCTCTTCGCGTCCCAGCGGTGTGTTGTCAAACGACGTCGCCGCCTCCAGTGCTGATGCGACGTGCATAATGCGCACTTTTAGATCCCACGGCACCTTGTCGGTGGCAAATTCAGACTTGGGCAGTCTTTGGCCAAGATCGGGCAGGCAGCGGCTTATTCGCATTACCCAGATTGCCTGCTCAATGCACATCTGGTGCACCAACAACCGCACAAGTTTCTGTGTAAGTTTGAGCGGCGGTCGCGCACCTCGGCTTAGAAACGCTACCCACAGCTTGACAAACGTCGGACGATCGCGCTGCCGAGACATTACATCACCAACAATTTCCCACGTAACCCTGTTAGGCATGAGGTACCGCGCAATCCGGTACGGCACTTGCGTTGCCGGTTCCAGCATCCGCCCGAGGATCTCCATGACGCCGCGAATGTGGTATATCTGCGCAAAACCACCCATCACCGTATGGTAAAACTCCCGTGACACTTGAAGCAGTCTATTGTAACTTTTGCCGCCGACTTGCTGTTGTCGCTGCTGCGCACGCCGCTGCTCAATAACCAGTGTCTGTATCTGATCAAGATCGTCAGTTTCGGAGAGATTGCGAATAACCACATCCAAGTCGTCCTCTGAGCTTGGGTTCACCTCATCGCTAGCCTCCTCTTCGGCCTTTTGCAAAGCTAATTCGATACGTTCAATATCCTCGTCCGTGGGTATTCGATCGGCTACCGACGAGGCAGTGTTTCGTTTGCCTTTCAGTGATCGAATAAATGGCGCAATGTCAGAACTGTCCACCACGCTGTCCAAGAGCTGCAATGCCTCCTTTTCCCGCCCACGCTCGAGCGCCAAAGCCCGAATAAGACTTCCATATTCGCTAATACCTGGTGTAAAGCCTAAAGAGGCGTAGTCCTCAAACAGGCCCATAATAATTCCCGCCTGCGTTTTATTGCGGTCTGCATACGTATCTGTGTCGCAGGCAACGCGCCGCATTATCCGTTGCATCGCGTGTATTGTTAGGTAGCGATGGAGGCCCTTCTTTTGCAGAATCGAATACAAATTCATCATATGCGTCGGCGTCGATCGTGACGGCTTCAGCGTATCACTGAATAGCCGTAGCTCGGACTGCTCCCTTTCCGGGAGAAGCTGAAAAAACTTTGTCAGGAATGGACTGTAGCTCGGGAGTACCGTCTTATCAAACATCTTTTTTAAGCGCTTCTTATCGTCATCTGATGTGGAATAGCGTTTGTTCTGGTACACATAGCGCTTGATGCGAAATAGATGGCTTCGATCTACCCACAAGCCGGTTGCATAGCCGCTTCGTTTCGTGCATATATGTGAATGTGTGTGCTGGCGATCTCGGCTGGCGTGCTGGCGGCCTGCTCCCAGCGTGGTGCACCTGTTCTTGAGCGCCTGCGCAACGCGTATCGAGTACCCCAGCATCCACCCTTCGTTCCTCGCCTTCAGCGTATCGACTATCAATAAATAAATGCGTGCATTCATAGAAAGCTGTATTTAGATTCTACGATTCAAAAATAGTCTGGCATACACAGTCAGCCAGGTTTAAATATGAACCAGTACTGATTCCTACCTGTTCGGGACAATTCCAATGACCGCCGTCAATAGGTGAATAACCAAGTGCTGTCTGTGCCTCAAGCAGACTACGTATGTAAACCAAAAGTGCGCGCCGCGTTGAATCGGATTGAAGCACTAGTCGCACGATTTAGCAGTACAAAATTTTTAAAAAATGCTGGAGCTGCAACCCTGTGTTCCTAACACCGTCTTGTACTGACTTTTTGTATTGATCAGATTGAGGTTGAAAAATAAACAAAACAGATCAAGATATTTGATCACTGCTGTCCGCCAGAGCCGCCGTTATTTCCTTGCATAAACTGCCGCGCCATGTCCATCAACGCTGGGTTGTTCATCAGCGAAGCAAGCGGGTTGCTGCCCGCACCAGAGCTACCAGAGTTAGCACTGCTATCAGCGGTCCCGGCGTTGCCTGAGCTGCCACCTGCCGAACCGGACATGTTGCGGGCCATGTCCATCAGCTCTGGATTGTTCATCATGTCAGCCATGCTTGGGGTCTGACCCGTGTTGCGGAAGTTCTCGGCCATCCGCGACACAGATGGGTTGCTCATCAGGCTTTCGAGCCCGCCATTGGCCATCATGCTCTGCGCCATGTTCATCAGCGCTGGGTTGTTCATCAACGAGGCAAGATCAAAGCCGCCGCCGCCGGATCCAGCAGAGCCCTGAGCAGCAGCGCTGGCAGGCGATGCAGCGCGGTCGGATACCGACGAGGCAGCAAGCTTGGACTTTGCAGATTCCAGCGACGCCAGCATCACCTTGTTGCCAGGGTCCAGCGCAAGACCGTCTGTGTAGGCATCGGCAGCCTCTTTGTACTGGCCAAGGCCAAAGTGAGCCAGACCCAGGCGCGAGTAGCCCTTGCTGTAGGATGGGTCAATCTCAAGCGCCTGTTTGGCATCAGCGACGGCCTTCTCGTGCTCGCCGTACTGGCTGTAGGCAGCAGCACGGTTGCCGTAGTAGACGGCGGTATCAGAGACCAAGTCGATGGCCCGGGTGTAGGCATCGATAGCGTTCTTATAGTCCTTCTGTGTTACAAAGCTGTTGCCCTCGGCCTTGAATGCATCAGCACGCATTCTGTCTTCGTCTGAGGGGCCTGAGGCGGTGTTGGTAGGAGTAGCGTCGACAGGAGCCTTGTCGGTGCTATTGCTGCTCTCCAGCTTGGCCTGGGTAGCCATGTACACGTCAAACACTTTGTCAAGCGAAAATGGCTTGAGTGACAGCGCTTTGGTTTCGGCGTCGTCCTCCAGATCTAGTTCAAACGCATCTGAAATGCATTGCTTTGCAATTTCCAGGCTTTCAGCACCATCAGTGGAGATTAAACTGTCAGCAACAGCCTTGTCCAAGTACTCGATAATAGCCATGGCTAGCCTCTTGCGGGATTCTTCGGGAGTCTGCATTGCTTGGTCTTTGCGTTGTGGATTGCAATGTAAGAATAAACGGAAAGTATGATAGAGGGTTAAGAAACAGAAAAGAAAAAACAAAGGATGTACCTGATCAGGCAGGTTACCAAGCGAGCTCCTGAGTGCCAGTGTCACCACAGGACGTGGGCTTGCCGCAGGATCCGGCGTTCTTGAGGACGGCCTCGGGGTCGGCAGCGATGGCAGCACGGAAGAGCAGGTTGCCGTACTTTTTGTACATTTCTGTCACACCACCACCCAGAATCAGACGCTCCTCCATGGTCGAGAGGTTGAAGACAAAGACGCTGCCGCCGCAGTAGATCTTGCGAGCAGGCAGGTCGATGGATACCTCGGCACCTTCCTGAGCCAGGTCGTAGAACTTTTCGTCCTTGAGCACAATGCCCAGTAGCGCCATGTTGGGCTGGTTGCGCGAGTAGATGAATGCGTAAGACTTGGCAATGACGGCCTTGATGCCAGCACCCTTGAGAGCGCGCGGAGCCTCCTCGCGCGACGAGCCAGAGCCAAAGCCAACACCGGCAACAACAATGTCAAAGCCCTGGGCAGCCTTGTCGCGGAACTCGGGACGGAAGTACTGGAAAGCGTGAGTGCCCAAATCCTCATCGGACACGCCAGGCATGAACTGGGCTGGGATGATCGCGTCAGTGTCGATGTTCTCCTCAAAGCGCTGCACCTTGCCAGAGATCAGCGAGGCAGAATCAGCAGGCTCAGATTCGGACGCAGAAGCCGAAGACTCAACGGCATCAGTGTTGCGGGCAGCAATAGTCTCGCCGCGCGTAGCCTCAAGCGCGGGGTTGGGCTCAGAGACGGTGACGGCAATGCCCTTGTCCATCCACACGTCCAACATCTTGCGGTAGCGGTCGTGATCAATAAGATCTAGCAGCTCGCGCGGGTTGGCGACCTTCATGGCGAACGAGGACGCAGCAACAGTGGCAGCCGACGCCAGATTGGCGATAGAGCCAGGACCCATGCGGTTCTTGAAATTGCGGTTCTGCGAGCTGAGCCAGACCTCGCCGTCACCAGCGACGTCGGCAGCAATTCCCAGACAGTACGAGCAGCCAGGCGCGCCAACTGTAAATCCGGCACGCTCGTACACGTCAACCAGGCCCAGGCGGCGCAGCTTGGCCAGGATCGGCACAGAGCCCGGCGTGACACGGCGATTGCCACCAGCAACTGGCACACGGCCAGCACGCAGACCAGCGTCCAGCACCAGAGCAGCCAGAATCAGATCCTCCTCGGCAGTGGTGCAGGCGCCAATGAAGCAGCCGTCCAGATCCATCTGAACCTCGTCCACATGCACGACATTGTCAGGGCTGGGATGCAGCGCGACCAGCGAATCAACCTGGGACAGATCGATTACGTGCGACTCTGCGTACTGAGCATCAGCGTCGGCACGGAAGTACAGCGAGTGCTTCTTGTACGTCGGGCTCTTGCGCTTGGCCACATACGCCGCAGTGATCTCGTCAGCCTCAAAGACGCCGGCAATACCTCCAAACTCGGTGGCCATGTTGGCGCAGGCAAAGCGTGCATCACAGCTCATGTACTTGAGCCCTGGGCCGGTGTACTCTACAGCGCGCTCAAATGCCACAGTGTTGCGTTTGAGCTGGCGCAGAACGTCGAGGATAATGTCCTTGCCGCCAATGCCAAAGGGTGGTGCACCGACAAAGCGGATCTCAACAGTCTCCGGAACTTGCAGCCATGTCTCGCCTGTAACCAGCGGCATGACAACGTCAGCAGCACCCATGCCAATCGACAGCGCGCCGACAGCACCTGCCGAACACGTGTGCGAGTCGGCGCCAATGACCAGCTGGCCGGGCTGAGCACGCTCGCGGTAGAACTCGGTATGCAGGATCGTATAGTTCGGGCGATAAAAGTCAACTAGGCTCGCCTCCTCGGCAAAGGCCTCAGACGTAGACACTAGCTCACGCGGCTTGGCCTGATCCATAATGCGCGGATCAGCCGTGTGATCAATGGCCAGCCAGAAGCGGTCGTTGCGGTTGACACCGGGCCGACCCATCGCGCTGTATGTCTTGTCCATGCCCTTCCATGTGAGTTCTGATGCGATCGTCCAATCAACGCCCACGCAGACCATGTCGCCTGGCTGCACATCGCCTGGCGCGGCCAGCCCGATTGCATGATGCGCAATAATCTTCTCGCACAGCGTCATGCCGCGCCGCTCTGCCGGCCGGGCTTCCAGCAGCGCCGGCACTGCGCCTGCGTCCTCGACGTTCAGGCCCTCGGCATATGCTACTGCCGCCCGCACCACTGCATCACCCACATCTGCCGTTGACGCTACGCCGCCAAGATCGCGTGTGCGGATCCCCCAACCATTCAGCTCGTCGCTGTCCAGCACACGCCGCACCGCCAGCTCAACCACCTCAGCCTCGCGTTCCATGCCCAGCGAGTACCGCAGCATCATTGCCGCGCTCAGGATTGTGCCCACAGGATTCGCCACGCCTTGCCCCGCAATGTCAGGCGCTGAGCCGTGGATCGGCTCGTACAGCCCACGGCTCGGCCGAGCTGCCGATGGCACACCATTGAGCGATGCCGACGGCAGCAGCCCCAGAGATCCAGGAATCACCGACGCCTCATCTGACAGAATATCGCCAAACATATTCTCAGTGAGCACTACGCCGTTAAGCGCGCGTGGGTTCCTTACCATCAGCATGGCTGCAGAGTCCACCAGGTGGTGTTCCAGCTTGACACCTGGGAACTCGCGAGTGATCACATCTGTCACCACACGCCGCCACAGACGCGATGTCGCCAGCACGTTGGCCTTGTCGATCGAGTGGATTGTCTGCTTTGGCTGCGCCTGCGACGCCAGCGCTCCAGCCAGGCGAGCAATGCGCTCGACTTCCGGCACGCTGTACTCCATTGTATCGTATGCGCACCCGTTTGCGTCTTCCTCGCCGCGCTTGCCAAAGTAGATCCCGCCTACCAGCTCACGCACTACTACAAACTCAGCGTCGCGCACCAACTCCTCCTTCAGTGGCGAACAGCTCGTCAGCGTGCCTGCCGGGAAGCTCATTGGCCGGATGTTCGCAAACAGATCCAGGGTCTTGCGCAGGTCCAACAGACCCTGCTCAGGCCGCGGCCCCGTGCCCTTGGACGCGTCGTTGGCGTCAACCGCCCGTGGCCACTGTGGCCCGCCCACTGCTCCCAGCAGAATCGCATCGGCGCTCTCGCACGCCGCACGCGTCGCGTCCGGGAATGGCGTTCCTGTCGCGTCTATCGCGCAGCCGCCAAACTTTTGCTCCGAGAACTCAATGCATGCTCCGCCCGCGCGCGCACGGACCTCCGTAATTGCCTTAAGCACCTTGACTGCCTCAGCTGTAACCTCTGGTCCGACTCCGTCACCAGGAAGCACTACTACCTTGAATGTCTTGGCCATGTTATATTCGATATGCCAGCGTTGTTGCAATATATGCCAAGCAAAGGGGAAAACAAAAAGATTAGATGAAAGCTGTACGCTGTCCAGTGCAGACCAGGGGCCTTTTATCCTTCGCTCTTGTGCAAGGTCTGCATAATTTTTCTGCTCGATGACTCACATGCGCTTTTTTATTTGCCAACTGAAAGTGAGATCATTTTTAAGTGACCTGGCAGTTTGACGATTGCGCCTAGACTGAGCTTGACTGGCCAATGCTATTTGGAATGTGTTAACAAATCACCGGTCGGGAAAACTATGTTCCGCTTTGCCCTGCCAGCCAAGCGATCCGTGCAATTGATCTCCTACATGTGATCACGTTAGTCTGGTTTAGCATCTATCACGCTGCAGATTGGGCATTGCTGTCGTCGAGATAAGCTTTCTGTTACCTTCCATGTGCACAAAACCCTGGGAACCGGCATTGGGCCAGCTGCGTGACAAGTTCCTGACACTCGCTAACGCTCAAATGTTCGTTGAACCGCACTGCGCCTACAAAGATTGATCGACAAAAAAGTGTAATAATAAGATTGCTGTGTTAGTCTGTGCGCACATGTGAGTAACCCTGTGCATTACCACCCACATAAGCCCGCACTTGCCTCTACATGCAATTGACTTGAGCGTCTCAATCATTACCCGAGGCACACAGGCCAGCATCGGCCATGACTGTGCAAGATCATCGCCTATTTCTCCGTCCTGGCGCTTTGCAAATATTTGTCGAGCGTCAAGCGATTCCGAGTTGTCGAATGTCCACTCGACTGCAGATAGAAGGAGCTCCCTAGCAAATGATGCTCCTTGGCCTTTGCCACTAGTCAGACGTGACGCAAACACTGTTGGTGCAAGTAATATGTGCAGCATATCTTCCTCTTGATAATCTTGCTGAACGGTACGTTTTCTTGTCAGCTCAATTCCCAGCTGTCTCAGTCTAGAAGTTGCTCTTTTAATGATGTGGTACTCGTGTTTGTCCAGCACAACTGCCACCGGCGGCACAAGCACGCTAACTCCGTCAACACGAGACAACATGTGGTCTTCTGAAAGCTGTACAAGCGATTGCAATGTTGTGCTTAGCTCATTAAAAAGTCTTTCAAGACGGACGCGCTCATCGGCTGCATGCTGGTCAATGGAAACTAGCCAGTTGTCGCATATGCACATAATATACTTATTATCGGCCTGTCCAATAACCCGTAGTGCAAATATGTCAATGCTTGCGTTGTACTCATCGGCAGCAACCCACATCGATTTTGCCAGACTCATGCAAGGAATCGGAGCGTCTATACGCGTATTTTTGGATGAGGCGTGGATTTCTCCTGGTTTACTAAAGCATATCGGAAATCTACAGAACGCATGGCGCCAATGCGCTGGTGTGGTTTAGTATGAACAATTTTAAAACGCGTGTCATTGCAGTTATGTTTTCTACCAACCTGCTTGTTGTCGTGTACGCCGCTGCATCTGCTGCGTGGTTAAGCAAATGTCTTTGTTTATGTTTAGGTTCCAATAAGCTTCCAGAATATGGATAACTATTTTTAAAGTCAAGAGTTCGCTTTGGCCCCGATCTCTGTCCGGCCAAAGACATAGATGCCTGCATTTGTGCATCCGAGATGAGCGCGAATTTTCGTAAAAACTTGACACACGCTAATGTCAACAGTTGATTTAGTTCTAACGAAACCTACATATCAGATAAGCATATAGCCTTGGTTTTCTGAAAATGAATGTGCTCTTAATACAAGCAAGTCTTACAAATGACACAGCCGCACACATACCTCTTCATCTGTCGCAGACTCTTGCGCTGAAACTGTTGTATTGCCACTGGTCACGATTAAAATAAACATCGGAAACATTGTTCGTGACGAATTAACAGAAGCACCACCCTGTATAGCCACGTTGGGTTTAGACATGTACGCATCCGTTGCCAATGCCGATCGCACAGTACCAAGCGCATCCGATGTGTCATAAACTCGCCCATTCAAAAAAATATGCTGGATTCGACTTTGCACCGGCGCTCGTGATACTGATCCATAAAGCGAGTATTTGCCATGGGTTATAGAGACAAAATCAAGCATATGTGCCATCGACGGGCCGTATATTTGCGCAACCCGCTGGTTAAGTGACTGTGTCGCAGAGTATAGGAACACGGGAAAATCAGTGCTACCTAAAGTAAAGTGCAGTGACACCTCGGGATACTGTAGCATACGAAGTTGTAGCTGCGTCTTAATAGTGTCAATGATTTTTCTGGCAGATTCAAATATAGCCCTCCGACGCACCGGATAGCAAGCAAATATGTCGCTCACTTTTACAACCGTTGTAAACGAGGTCATGTTGTTAGAGCTGCACTCGCCAGCAACAATTTGCCGTTCATTTTTAATAATGCATCGGTGAGCCTGATTCTCATTAACAGCCCGACTTGACACCTCAATTGTGCCAATATTGGATATGTTTGCCAGTGCTAAATAATAACGTCGTTGATGTTAGTTGACATTGAGTATTTAGAAAAGCGTAAAGTAGGATATTATTTGCTTACCTTGGCCATACCGTCCTAGAATCCGTCTGTTTTCTGTTGTTTGAATAACTCTTTGCTTGGAAGTCATGTATTGCTGACCAAGCTTGCTAAATTCGCCTTTTAAGATACCACATCCATTGTCTTTGACCAAAATAATGAACTGGTCAAGATTGACCTCGACCCGAATCCCCGTAGCACAGGCGTCAATGCCTAATGGAAAATACAATACTTTGAAATTAATAAAATCACGTCAGCTTGGGGATGAAAGTAGGATTCGTGAGAGAGCGCTAGAGTAGAGCACATAATAACCACGTTTCGTACTGTTTTCAAACAGCGCAATAACAACACTGCATATGTCAGGTATTGCGGATGTAGAATATATAGAGCGGATTGTTGCAGGGTGCAGCTTTTCAATGGCTGATGCAGCAGTCTGAACAGAATCCATCAACGTGTATATGATATAAAATATACTGAATAGCGTACAGAGTCTAGAGTAAAGCATGGGCGCATTCCAATTATATAAACAGCAGGGGAATGCACTCGATTATTGACTGTGGTCGGCCAACTTTCCCAATATAATCAATTTAGCTAGTATTTTTTAATTTATCTTTGCTCTTTTTGAATGTGTATAATCAAGGCTGTTTTGAACGGACGGCGTCAACACGAGAGTAGCAGATGCCGAAGCACCCGCCACAATATAGCCACTCTTATAATGGTATTGTGCCCAGAAAGGACAAAGACCAAAATCGAAAAGGGACGCTATTGTTGCGCTCAATACAATGGGGCGTCACCTGGCATCCAGAGTCAAACCTGGGAACTGTTGCAACAGGCTATGGCTTGTATATTTTATGCTGAATGCCGATCGGGACTATAACTAATTTCATACGCACTGTGCCAACTAGCGCCATACAACCCACTATCCGCACTACTTTATGCAGATCTAGGGTTTGCCAAAGCAAGTTACATATGCCCAGACAACAGAATAATTTTACACAATCCAGTTCCAAGAAGAAATAGAGAGCATGATTTCGCAGAAAGAACTGCATTTCTATGAAACAGACACTGAAAAAGTTGTTTAGTGTTTACCAGCGGAATGTGAAACAGAGAGCTTTGCGATGGTATTGGGACGTTAAAGATGTCTCATACAGAGGAAAGGTCACAGAACTGGCTAAACAAAAAGCTGTATAAAGTCACAAAGTAGTTGACAAGGGAACTTTTCTGCAGAGGGCACATTGAATGCTGCAACTTTTTGCGAAGAATGGAGGGAAATACTGGCTGCTGATCTTTCTGGATAAACGAACAATGAAGTTGATGAGCAGAAAGTCTAACGTAAGCTGCTTGTCAGTACCTGGTGCTATTTCTTTGGACAGCCGAGCAATATCAAAGTGTTTCATATAACGCATGTGCGTATTGTTGCAGGTATTGGCTTCCGGCATATACAGGTGGACGGGGCAATCTCTTCGGCTCAACTTCTTTGCTTTACAGCGCGTTGAGCTGCGCAGTGCTGCATCGCACTGAGAGCCGCAGCCAATGGCACGAATGCTAGTTTCACGCGCACATTAAACTGCGCCTGCGCCAGGTGCCACGGCCGCCTGCAGCACGATAAATGCAGATCTCCGCCGCAATGCTTTTGGCCAGAAACGCATTCATAGTTCTTTTGCGCTGGCAATATAAAGACATGGCCACGCTATAGCTTAAACAAAGTGCTGCACATCAGGCGTGGCAAGGCTGACAGACAAGACGGCAAATGCTATTAAAAGCGCCGGAATTGTCCCTGGCTTCTCACCATACACGCCACACCCGCCACATTGCATCCTTGTTCTACTGCTGACGTTTTTAGCAGCTCTCGCACTAGAGCCGTTCACTTGGTTGCTTCTTCCCTACTCCCTCCCAGCTCGGTCCGGCATTCTGCGGTTGCATTCTTTTCTCTTTCTATCTGCTCGTCATAGTACCGCCAGCACTGCTGGCACCACCGCAGTTATATTTTTCGTCTGTTTTTACGCGCTGCTTGGGCATTTTCTGTTTTGTACTTTTTATTTCAGCTCTTTTATACTAAACGCTCTTGTTTACTACACGCCAATGGTCAACGTCCGCCCACACTCTGCGACATCAGATACATTTGCTGGCGCAGGCGCGAAGAAACCAGAGTCCCGACAGCCTGTATTTGACCAGGCGCAGCGACTTGGGCGCCGGTCATTTTCAGAAAGCCATGCTCAGTCAGACACAATAGGTTTCACACACAGCTCCCGCGAAGGCAAGCGCCTGAGTCACCAGCGCACAATATCCGCATCGTCGCCGGTGTCGTCTGCAGACACCACATTGTGGCCCGAGAAACGCAGCGTGCGAATTGCAGGTGTTTTGCGCACAGGTCTGCGTAGAAGCCCCGATACTGAGCCGCGTCCAGCCATGCGGGCACGCGCAGTCACTGACATCTCGACCGACTATGTCGCAGTATCAATTGGTGCAGACGATGGGCAAACAGTTACTCGAAGAGACTCGCGCCCTGCATCACGGGAAGCAGTCGAGGGCACATTTCGAGCTCGTAAGCGAAGCCTGTCAGTTGGTGGCGAGAACAGCTGCTGCGATTTCTTTTCCTGGCAGATTGAAAAGTACGGACTGGAGCCGCTGCTAACATCGCCGGTCGCGACATGCTATTTTCTGGCGTCGCTTATATCCAGCTTTGCCCCCGAATCATTGCTGTTCTATCTAGAAGCCGAGCACTATTATACAGGGTCATTTTCAGACGATGCGCGGCGCACGCGCTACGCAAAGGGGCTTTACAAGGCCTTTATCTCTCAGCGTGCTCCGATGGAGATAAACATTAGCCACAGCATGCGTCTTCGCATTACAGATGTTTTTCGCAATGCAGAGCCCGTAACTCTGTCATTATTTCAAGAAACTCAGGCGCATATTCGTGCGCTGCTCGAGCAAGAGTTTTCGCAGTTTCGCCAGCGTCCATCATTCAACCGCATGCTGTCCGAGCTGTCGTCGGCGCGCAAAGACACCCATTCTCAGCATGCACATGCGGTAGCCGCTGTCTATGACGCTTTGTCGACTACCTATGGTGTCCACAGCCTGCCCGCTAGCAAGACACATCTGGTACAAACCGAGGCTCCGTTGTTTACAAAATTTGTCGATATGGATCTTACATCTAGCGAGCTGCTTGTAGCTTTGCCTGCATGGCTATGTCGCACAACTGTTCGCTTGCTTGACACACCCATGCCTTCGTCGCGCGATGACATGCGTCTTGCGCTGCGCTCGCCTTTATCAGCGCCGCCCATTGATTTGCTGTCAACCATGGTTGTTGCCTCTGCCCCGCCAACCGCTCGTGCTATTGTTCCCTCGGCTACCAACAGCACAGCCAAAAAGGCCAGCAAGCAGAAGTCTATGCAGCGCTTACGCTTTCGCTTCCAGCTTGATTCAAACTCAGCCAACAGCCATCATCGCGGTAGCAGCGGTCCATCGTCGGCACCTGCAACAGTAAAGTCGCGCTGGGAGTCGTTGTGGAGCTCCCGCCGGCGCAAGGCGTGACTTTTGCGTCAACAGTAAATACAGCACATTCATAGTTTAGCGTTTAGACTTTTCACTTTATTTCAACAAGGCTAATTAAGCGGCGGCAATAACACATATCTGGACTCGTTAGTGGTAACCTGGGCAACCAATAAGTTGCTGCCTGACTCACAAATGCCAGAACATACGGTCTAGGCTATACAGTTTCTAGATTAGATGTACTACTCCTTGGCGAGTTTGAGGCTGATGCTGTTAACACAATGGCGCTCATCGGTGGGTGTGGCAAAACCCTCACCGCGGAATACATGGCCCAAGTGAGACGCACACTTGCTGCACACAATCTCAGTGCGGTCCATGCCCAGCGAGCGATCCTCAATGCGGCGCACTGCTCCCGGCAGAGCCTCGTAGAACGCCGGCCATCCGCAGTGGGCATCAAACTTTGTCGACGACTTGTACAGCGGCGCGCCGCATGCACCGCAGCCGTAGATACCAGCGTTAAATGTACTTGTATACTCGCCAGACCCGGGTGGTTCGGTGCCTTTTTGGCGCAGCACGGCGAACTGTTGTGGAGTTAGTACGGCACGCCACTCATCGTCAGATCGGTTAGACATGTTGCGGCGAGCAGAAATCGGTGTGATGCAGTTATTGACAGGCAGACTCAAGCTAAAGCAAGGCGTCGGGTGGAAAAAGACGAACGCTCTCAAGCGGGAGCGAAGGAGAGGAATCAAGCACGAAATATTCCGCATTGTGGGAGAAGAGATTGGTCAACGTCACCAGTGAAAATCAACCGAGTTCAGGCTATTGCTTGATCTGGATTATTAACTACTGATCAACCCGTTGCCAATTTTTTTGTTTAGTGTCTTTTTGATCCACACTTGCTCCATTTCACTTACCTTGCAATGCCACGCTCGTCGAAGAAGAAGCAGAAGAAGGCCGAGGACTTTAAGAAGGTCAAGCTAAAGGTCGGCAAGAAGAAGGCGCCAGCAGCTAATGCGACAGATACGTCGTTCACAGCGCGGGCGATTGTAGTGGGCGTGCAGTCGATCTCGGCAGACAAGAGCGCACAACTGACAAATTCACACAACCATACGCTCAAGGAGCTGCTGGCACAGATGCGTCACTACAGTGCGCCCACGCGCAAGGATGCTGTGGTTGGACTGGGCGACTTTGCAGCGCTGCACCCGGCAGCACTGCGTGCGGAGCTGGGAGCGGTGATAAGCGCCACGGTCCGGCTCGTGGTAGATAACGAGCCGGGGGTGCGGCGGCAGCTACTGCGACTATACGGCACAGTGCTGCCGACGCTGGAGCCACGCGAGCTGGCACCGTTTGTGCCATTGGCAGTGATATTTACGTGCTCAGCGATGACGCATATCCTCGATGACATTCGCGCTGATGCTGTCAAATTTTTGGATCTCTTGGCTGACGCTGCGCCGGCGACAGTGGCGCAGTTTGCGCCGCGCGTGCTGCCGAGCTTCTTCAGTCTGTTGGAGACCAGTACTGCTGCTGCTGACGGCGCACGCGCTGAAGCCAATGCACGCACGGCGCTTCTGTCGCAGGGCCGCCGCCTGGCCATTCTGCGTAGTTGCCACAAGTTTCTGTGCGTATTCACACGCCCACTGGTGCCATCGTCCGATGCACTGGCGTTTATGGCGCCGCCGCCTGCTCCGCCAGTTGCATGTACCGAACAGCTGTTTTTCCCTGACGCCACCGCACCCTTTGCAGCACTGAATTTGTTTGGCGAAGCTGACGCTGGTAGCAGTCATGATGCCGATGCTGCTACCGATGCTGCAGGGGCTGTGCGTGCACAGAGCTCTGCGGCACTAGACCGGTTATATCCGTTCTTACAGGCTACATGGATCGAGTCGGCCGCGATTTTTGCTGGCGGAAATATTGGCGCTGACGACTCGCTGCAACTATGCTCGCTGACCCTGCAGACCCTGCAGGTGCTGTGGCGTGCTGTGTATGCCAACGCCGTGCCTCCACACGAGACGCGCTTGATCGGATTTCTGCGCCAGTGTTCGACATTCTTTCCGTTTGGTAAAGACTACTCTGGCGACACTGCCGTTGAAGACGCACTGCTGGCACTCAATTCCAGAGTATGCGAGCTAGCTGCACTGGTACAGTTAGGTACCAAAGTTGATTCTAATGTTGAAGTTTTGGCCAGTTCTGACGTCAAGCTTAGTTCAGAAGTCAAGCCCGGTTCCAATACTAGGCCCAGCTCCGATGCTGGACTGGCGCGTGTTTTCAAGCGTGCGACGCGGTTTATGCTGCAGACGCTGGGCCACAAGCAGACTAAACTTGTGCGACATGAACAGTTTGGCGAACTACTAGCAGTGACGTGGCAGCTAGCGCGTGGCGGCGGCCGTAGCGATGCTGAGCAGCTGCTAACTGCGGTAATGCATTATGCCGGCGTGTGTCCACTGGCGTCACCTAGCAAGACCCTGGCTATACGTTTTCTGACATGTATCATCGATGCGCAGTGGACACGTGTACCTGAGCCCGGGGCATTAGACGTAGGCAGCACACAGCTGGCCGCATTAACCGCTACCTGGGTGCTGCAACTGCCCAAGCTGCTATGGCAGCTGCGCGACCGCAACCTTGACGCGAGTCTTGCCGCCGCTGTTGCATTGCGCTTGGTATGCCAGCGTACGCGTCTGCTAGACACCGCTGCTGCCGACACACTTTACGCTAGTCTAGCTCCGCTATTTGGCGTTGATGTGCCAGGCAAGGGTCGTGTGAATGGTCCATTTCGCTTGTATCCGCCCGCCCTGCAGCAGGCTGTGCTAGAGGCTGTGGCCTGCTGTCCTCGCTCGCCACGTCTGACTCGTGCTGTGCGTGCCAGCATTGCAGACTGCCACACTCAGGTCCGTGTGCTGGCGCGCGAGATCATTGCCTGAATTGAAATGCTTTGAAGGCCTGCAATCACGCAATCACGATTGGTCTAGCTATCCCCAAAAAGTGCTGAATACCGCCGCTGTTATCGGCGGTCGCCTCTCTTTTCTTGTATCTTACAATTATAACATCTTGTTAATATAGAGAATGCTTGCCGCCAGATCCGTCTTTCGTCCTTGCTGGGCGCGCTTTGCGTCCACGGCGGCCTCGTCGTCGTACAAGATTGTTGTCATTGGTGGCGGTGCCGGCGGTCTGGCTGTCTCGTCGACTCTGTCCGAGAAGCTGGGCGCCGGTGAGGTTGCAGTTATTGAGCCGGCCACGCGTCACTACCAACAGCCTTTGTTTACGTTTGTCGGCGGCGGCCTGAAGAGCTTCAACGACACTCACCGCCCAATGGCCGACGTTGTCCCGCCCAATGCAGAATGGATCAACCAGGCTGCTGCCCAGGTCGACCCTGCCGCCAACACTGTCACGCTAGCTGACGGCTCCACTGTGGCATACGATTATCTGGTTGTCGCTGCAGGGATTGAGCTTAACTTTGCTGGCGTCAAGGGTCTTGAGGCTGCCATCGGCAAGAACGGCGTGGCCAGCAACTACTCGCCAAAGTACGTGCAAAACACTTTCGAGTTTCTCCAAAATGTGCGCCAGGGCAACGCCCTGTTTACGATGCCCGCCACGCCAGTCAAGTGCGCTGGTGCTCCACAGAAGATTGCCTATCTGGCCGACGAGCTGTTCCGCGCAAAGGGAATTCGCAACCAAGTTGATGTCAACTACTACACTGCTCTGGGCAAGATCTTTGCCGTCGATAAGTATGCAGACGCCATGAACGCTGTTGCCAAGAGCCGCGACATTAACGTCAACCTCTTTCATGATCTCATCGCTGTCGACGGTCCCGCCAAGCAGGCCACCTTTAAGATTCTTGGCTCTGGCCCCCGCGCTGGTGAATCTGTAACTGTTCCCTACGAATTTCTGCACGTGACGCCGCCTATGAAGCCCTATGATTTTATCAAGCGCAGCGCACTGGCCAACGCTGCTGGCTTTGTAGATGTCAACCAGCACACTTTGCAGCACAGCAAGTTCTCCAATGTCTATGCCCTTGGAGACTGCTCGTCGCTGCCGACCTCAAAGACGGCCGCTGCCGCTGCCGCCCAATCGCGTGTACTCAAACATAATTTGCTTGCCCAGATCCAGGGCTCATCTGTTCCAGCTCTGGAATACGATGGCTACACATCATGCCCGCTAGTAACTGGCAAGCACAAGCTGGTTCTGGCCGAATTTTCAGGCTACACTGGCACGCCCCAAGAGACATTCTTCTTCAACCAGGCCAAAGAACACGCCTTTTCTTACTGGCTCACTGCCGACGTGCTCCCTGCCGTCTATTGGAAGTCCATGCTTAAGGGTACTTGGAACGGCCCATCTGCCATCCGCAAGGTTGCCAACCCCACCTCGGCAAATTAGCTGCCAAGTCTCTTATTAGGGTATTTATGTTATAAATATATGACTGTCTGTGTTTAAAACGCGTTTGCCTGTGCTACCATCGTTAAATGTGTTTGGTTTACCTGGTGTCAAGTCTAACGTAGAAAAACGCATTTGTTTGATAATCCAGTTGCTAGTCAGTGATAAATCACGTTACGGATTCTTACCTGACGTCATATTTACGCATAAGTCATTCTGAAGATGTTTGTTGGTAGAAAAGATAGTCAGTAACATGTGAGGCCCGCCACATTAAAATGCACATTTTAGAGACATAAAATCACAAGACCACCCCTATTTGTATGGCAATTGAGGCTGAATGCGGCGCATTCAACTCACCACGTTTGGCATGTGCAGGTTTTATATGACGTATTTTCAATGACAGGCCAAAAGAACCCTAGCTCAAATCCGAAAACGCACACACATACATGTAAAATACTAAATATTGCAGAGCTGCATTAGTGTAATTATGAGCGCAACCCCAATTGAACATGGTGCGGAATTAAGCAAACAAGGGTGCCAGCAATTTGTTATTCAAAGTGGCATTGATATATTCACAAATGCGTTTACGTATTGAAAAGAGCCTTGTGGCCAACTGAATGGAGTGATATATCATAAATGCCGGTGACTAAATGCTTGTTTTGGCATCTTGTGCATATTACATTGGGTGTTGGACAGAATTAGCAGACTCATGACCTGGTCATGTACTCGGCTGCCTAATGAGCAGGTCAGTTGTAATCTGCCGGAAAAAGACAGGCAGCGCACACGAATAATTTTTGCCGTTTCATTACATCACCGGGGCAAAACAAACCAGCCTTGTGGCATTTTCTTTTATCCAAGCATCCCAAACAACCAAAGCGCGAGTATATAAATTCACAAGCCGCCTCAAAATTTGGATGCCAAACCACCATCCCTTCGTTAAAGTACCTTTCTCGCTGTTTTATCTACCTTTATAGTTTACACAAAACAAACCATACCTACATTGCCATTAAAAGAATGTGCTATAACTACATCTGCAGCTCTTGCAACTCATATTTTACAACCATGTTCTGCGCCGATTACGAAAGAATTGGCACATGCCGCCGTGGCTCGCAAAAAGTATTTGAACAGCGATGCCTTGATTGTTTTGCCAGGTATTCCAAGCGCACCATGTCCAGAGCCGCAACGTAGTAGCTTTTAGTTTTTGTAACCCCACTGTACTTTTATAAATATGATCTACAAACCAAACAACTTTTCAACTTGTTTAATAAGGTTATGCCGAGTCATTCCATCAACATAATCATGTGCTATAATTATGATGCGCATGTCCAGATTTTTGTGACAAACGTTTATGGAACGAAGAGCTAGGTATTCTTAGTATATTAAAGCGTAAAGATGCACTACTGCACTTTAAAGCTAGTAGTCTGCTTTTGAAATGCGGATCGGGGGAATGGCGTTTTGAGAGAAAGTGGCTGCCCAGCCGCATTGGCGCATGGGTGTTTTGTAAACATACGCCTAAAGGAACACGCAACAGCTTTCTCCTTCCATTAACATTACCTCTTACTAATAAGCTCTTTAAAGGATTGGACAAACCCCGCGTAAGTGTTGCATACGGCAATAGACGAACAGCTGTGTTCAATGTGTTGGCTCAACCAAGCCTTGAGTATGGTCAACCTGGAGAATACACTTGAGGAATGCTTGACCTTTGTGGGACGCTTGGCTATTGAGGGATGATAAAGACCGTGTGAGACTAGAATGCACACCTTGCATCCCAGAACCAAGATCACTTTGCAAGCGCATTCCAACTCTACTATTTTGGAGAGGTGCATTGCAACTCCACCACCAAGGCGCCTTCGTAAACGACTACAGCAACATGCGATGTAAAACATTGCACCTAGTATATAGCCAGCGAGTTTTAATTGCCAAAACGTGTTGATTGGTGGCTTGTAGTGGCAGAGAGACGATGAGAGAAATCATTACGCTTCAGATTGGTAAGTATTGAGCGCCGCTTGCTTGTTACAGGCAGTTTTGTGGCATAGCAGCAAAACATTGGCAGCTAACAGCAAACATTTGGTGTGGCTAACGGAGACTATAGGGCAGTGCGGCAACCAGATTGGCGCGGCGTTCTGGGAAAACATTATTCAGGAGCATGGTATCAGCCCAGAAGGCGTGTTTAAAGGCGAGAATCGCAGCCAGATTGAGCGGGCTAATGTGTACTTTACCGAAGTTCCCGGCAACCGCTTTGTGCCGCGGGTGGTGGCCGTTGACCTAGAACCGGGCGTGCTGGAGACGATCAGGGAGAGCAAGTATGGGCAGCTGTTTAGACCCGAAAGCATGGTCAACGGCGTTAGCGGGGCCGGCAACAACTGGGCCAAGGGGTTCTATACCGAGGGCGCGGAACTGCTAGACACTGTGCTGGATAACATTCGTCACGACGTTGAGGCGTGCGACCTTTTGTCGGGATTCCAACTGTGCCACTCAATCGGCGGTGGTACGGGCTCAGGAATGGGGTCGCTGATGCTCCAAAAGATCCGCGAAGAGTACCCAGACCGTATGATGTCAACATTTACGGTGATACCGTCGCAGCGTGCATCTGATACGGTGGTGGAGCCTTACAACTCTGTACTGTCGATTCACCATCTGATCGAGAACTCGGACATGACGTTCTGCCTGGACAACGAGGCGCTGACCCGGATCTGCGAAAGCTCGCTGAAGCTCAAGTCACCGACCCACCACGACCTGAATTCTCTTGTGGCCCATGTGATGTCAGGGGTGACGACATCGCTGCGGTTCCCAGGGCAGCTGAACGCAGATTTGCGCAAGCTAGCGGTCAACATGGTGCCGTTTCCGCGCCTGCACTTTATGCTGTCAGGCATAGCGCCGCTGACGGCAGAGGCGACAGTCAGCTACCGCAACGTCACGGTGCCAGATCTGTGCCAGCAGATGTACAGCGCGAACAATATGATGGTCAACACGGACCCAAGCCACGGACGCTACCTGACGTGTGCTGCCATGTTCCGCGGGCGGGTGTCGCTCAAGGAATGTGAAGACACCATTTTGAACTTTACCGACAAGCATTCCAACTTGTTCATCGAATGGATTCCAAACTCGACACAGATTGCTGTTTGCGACGTCCCGCCGGTTGGTCTGGAGATGGCTGCCACGTTCATTGGCAACAACACTGCAATCCAGGAGGCGTTTTACCGCATTGGCGAGCAGTTCTCAAAGATCTTCCGCCGCAAAGCCTTTATTCACTGGTTTACTGACGAGGGCATGGACGAGATGGAGTTTACCGAAGCCGAGAGCAACATCAACGACCTTATCAATGAATACAAGCAGTATCAGGAGGCCACCGCCAACGAGGACCTGGCCTACGAGGGCGGTGACTATGCCGAGGGCGACTATGCTGAAGGAGACTATGCTGAGGGTGAGCTGGCCGAAGGCGAGTACTGATTTCTCCACTTTATCTGGGCCGCAGGATTCATTTCTTACTTTCAAAATACACATGCTTATCTCAAAGTGCATTTCTCACCTTTCTCGCCAATTCCCGCACATGTCTCGAAACTTTGCCAGCGCAGCGCCCGCTTTGGCCGCAAATACGTCTGCCCGACCCCAGCCTGCGCCCATGTACTCGTCGACAGGGCTTGATGTGTGGACTATGATGAACCAGGTTTCTGCGTCGGTGGACGCCGTCAACCTCGGCCAGGGCTTCATGAGCTTTCCGCCCAAGGACTTTATCAAGCGCGCCGCCCAAGAGGCCTTTGCAGAGAACACACACAACCAGTATGCGCCTCCACGCGGCCGCCCGCGCCTGCTTGAGCAGCTGGCTGCGCGCTTTGCCGAAAAGCTTGGTCGACCCATTGACCCTGGATCAGAAGTGAGCGTACACGCTGGCGCTAACGAGGCACTCCTGTCAGCCTTTACGGCATTTCTGGAGCACGGCAAGGGCCAGGAGGCTATTCTCATTGAGCCTGCCTTTGACCAGTACACACCAAATGTCCTTATGGCTGGTGGAAAGCCCGTCTACGTGCCCCTGCGCGTCTGTGCTAGCAAAAATCCAGCTACGAATACTATTTCTAGTAGCGACTGGAAGCTTGATTATACAGAGCTAGAGGCTGCTATCACCGCAAACACCCGCATTCTTGTTCTCAACACACCGCACAACCCTGTCGGAAAGGTCTTTGCCCGCGACGAGCTAGAAGCCATTGCCACCATTGCCCAGCGCCACAACCTGCTGGTTATTGCCGATGAAGTATACGAGCATCTCACTTTTGCTACGGATCACGTTTCTATTGCTACGCTTCCAGGGATGTGGGAGCGGACCATCACAGTCGGATCTGCTGGCAAGTTGTTTGGCGTTACAGGCTGGCGCGTTGGATGGGCGATCGGTCCTGCCGAGCTTATTCACCCGACTCTATCGGCACACACTCGCATCGTCTTCACCACCAACACGCCTCTACAGGAGGGCGTGGCATCTGCATTTGTGCAGGCCACAACCAACGGCTTCTTTGACTCTCAGCGCGCAGAGTACGAGCGCCGCCGTGATCGGCTGATGGCTATATTTGATGACGTTGGCCTCCCCTACGTAGTGCCTGACGGTGCATACTACCTCCTTGTGAATGCTGCCGCTATCAAAATTCCTGACACCTACGACTTTCCGGATTTTATCAAAGAGCGCGGTCCAAACTTTAAACTGGTATACTTCTTTATCAAAGAGTTTGGCGTTTCAGGCATCCCGCCAACCGAGTTTTACTCTGCCGCCCACAAGGCGCTTGCCAACGACTATATCCGCTTTGCGTTCTGTAAAACTGACGAGGGACTAGAAGACGCAAGCAAGCGCCTTCAGAAACTCAAGCTCTACCTTCAGTCTTCCTCATAGATGTTGGGCAGTTACTTTAACGTTATTAACGGCATGTTTCTTATACTATTGTCATTTTGCTGCCAGCTTGATTGGAGAATACATGCACTATAAAACATAATGTATACTTTACGTTTAGTACCTTATTGGATGTATATCAGAGATAAGCTACTGGCAAAGCGGCAAGCGGAAAATGGAAAGGTTCACCTTGGAATTTGTGGTGTTGCGAGCAGCAGCCAAATGCCATTAACTAAAGCAATTCCGAGTTGTTAAACTAATTAGACTAAACGCTAGTTATTAATAGCATTTGATAAATGCCAAGTGTGTGCCGCATAAAAGGAACTGGGCGGCCCATCCTCATTTGTCTTTTCTTTGGTGATTTTTGAATATACGATTTGAACCCGTTATCATGACAGGCATACCTGCTCAATGTGTACAAGGATAGTTTATTCAGACTGCAAGAGGCTAACTGTGGAAATACGAGTGGGTATCGGCAGTGGAATCGCGATCAGACAACAGTGCTCAACAGTTATATTACTTGACTCGTGACAGAATGGAGCCATGGCTTACCCACCCACCTCAATAACAACTAGATGACTATTGCCAGTAGTTAATTAACAGAATCTTACGGACAAGTAAACAGCGATGTTTTGATATGATATGGTCTTGGACTAATGTCGTAATCATTCTTTTGCTTGGTTCTTGTAGTGATTGTTGGCTGATTCTTCGGTTGACGAGCGACCAGACATTCCCAGCACGGGCGCATTGTGCATTTCATCGAGGACGTGTTGGCGAGGCAGATTCAGTGGCGGCTGCGAGCTACGGAACGAGCGCGGAAGCGACGCACGCGAGTCGCTGGTCATCGATGAGCTCAGCGGATAACCATGACCCATGGGCGTAAACCGCGGACTGGGTCGCATGTGAGCCACTGCGTACTCGGCAAATTCGAGAGGATCAATGTGACCGCGTGCGCGTGGGCGTAGAGGGCGAATTGGGATACCTGGCGACTGTCCGGTCTGCGCTGATATGCGGCGGTGCCGCACAGCGTGCGAGTTCGGATCGCTAGTGCTTACGCCAAATGACGAGGCTAGCCCAGGTTGCTCCGAGAGGCTCTGGGCAGCCTGTCCAGGCAGTGCCCAGCCGCTGCGTGCCTCAGGAATTGGTGATCCGCTGCCGCCCAAATCAGATCCAACCATGTGTGGCGAGACGATCTCTACCGCCTCCATTAGATTGCGCACGTGGTCCAGATCAACCGACGCCGGAGCATTGCGGGCACGACGTAGCGAGCCCATCCATGATCCGCTGCCGTCCACAGCTGGCGAATGGCCACCACGGAGGCTGCCGTGGATTGGCACTCCCCCGCGCAGACTGGCCGCCGGTGATGCGGGTTCGGAGGGCTTGCGCGGCGTGAGTGTTTCCTTGACTATCGCACACATAAGTCGCCCAATGGTAGGGTTTTCAGGGTCGAAAGCTTCGGCAAACTGCTCTAGCCGGATGTCTGCGCCCTACACGCTCATGCAGTTGTGGATTAGCAGGAATGCACAGGCATTGTTCAGGCTGGGCGAGTGGGACGCTCAGACGTTGGTGTACTTACGCTGGCGCTATTCAGATCAAAAATCGCTCGCTCCAGCACACTCCGAAGCTTGCCCAGAAGCTCGCCGTTGTGGGAGCTCTCGACCAGGTCGTTCATCGTCTGCGAGTCTGCCGGAAAGCGCGGATGGGCCCGAAGGCAAGAGCGAGGGGTGGTTATAATCGGGCCGGCGGAATAAAGAAGCGGTATCACAGAAGGAGAGCACAGAACATAGCGAGGGAAACAGCAGCAATAATGCAGGCGTCCGGAAGCGGAAGAGAGACGGCCGCCGGCTGCGCGTAGCTGCCAGGCCTGGACTGGGTTGCCTGACCGCTCGCTGCGCCGTGCCCCGCATCCCACGCTCGAAAAATTTTTCTCGCGTGAATCACCAAATCTGCGCTGGTCACGCGAACATGCAAAAGTTTCCGATTACACTCTGGCCAGTTTGAACCAGCAAAGTGCCCACTGCTGCTAGTTTTACCGCTGGCCTGCTCGTTGTTGCATGTGCTGCAAGCTAGAACTCCCAGCACCTTTTAACACAACTGTGTGGTTACCACACGTGCTTTTGCTGCTGCTACTACTGACAATAGCTGCGTCTGCACGTGCATATGTGGCAGCAGCCGATCATTTAAAAATTGTAGTCTGATAGCACTGACCACAACTACCGGTATTAGCCGCGCAATATCACATTCAGCCTAGCATTTTGCGTATTGAAGGCCATGAGCAAGCAAGGCTAGTTGTAGTACCGCTACCTGGTTGACTATCTTCATATGCTGATTTGTGCTTGTAGGACTCGCTCAGTGATTATGTGCCATATCCATATTATCCTTATATTTATTGCAAGTAGTAGAGTAAGCAAGGCATGCGGTTTAAAAGCTCACACTACAACACATGAGCTTTGCATGTGTCTAATTTGGATTATAAGAGTCCGGCAGACTGGGTCAAGTAATTTAGCCCCACGACTCACAAGACCCAATGCTAATGTCAAATATTCTCACGACTTTTAATACTGCCAGAGTTCTCAGTCTGTACAAAATAGTGATTTAAAACTTCAACTATAGCAAATGATTCAGCCTGTGGCGCGTTAAACCGTTGACACCATTAATTCCAGAAACTTTTGTGATCCACAAGAGCATATTAAGGAGGAAAAACTGTTCAGGACTCTTGGAATGACTGACCACAACAAGTTCTGAACTACAGATAGTGTCGCGCATTGGTTTTAATGTTCAGAAAACAACAAAGCTGAGAACTCAAACATATGAAAATGACATCACATGATTTTACCCATAGCACACACACCGAACTAGACAGTATAAGAAGAAGATCAAGATTAGCAATAATTGTAAACAAAAGCTGCTAGTTTATTTTGTTTGCTGTGCTTTTGTAGGTTTGTTTTTCAATTTGTGTTATACCACACTCTATTCACACGAATAACTCATAGTTTTTTTACGAGCAAATATGGCTGACAACGCACAGGCCGCAGACCAAAAAGAGTATATGGAGAACGTGGACTACAGCGAAGATGTCGAGACAAAGGCTGGCGAGGATGAAACTATTGACCCCGAATTGGAGGAGCTGAAAAATCGTATGCTAGAGATGGAGAAGGAAGCCCAACGGCTGCGCGAGCTTGAAGAAAACCTCACAAAGGAGCCCAACGAGGATGGACAGGGCGGCGATGGCGATGCTGACGACGCAGATGCACGCTCAATTTACGTGGGTAATGTTGACTATGTCACCACACCTGAAGAGCTGCAGGAACACTTTAAGGGCAGTGGCGCGATCAACCGAGTAACAATTCTGTGCAACAAGTTTACAGGTCACCCAAAAGGTTTCGCGTATGTAGAATTTGGAACTACTGATGCTGTGACCAAGGCACAGCTTCTTGACGGATCAATGTTACACGGCCGGCCATTAAAGGTGAACCCGAAGCGCACCAATGTACCCGGAGTGAACCGTGGGCGCGGCCGTGGTCGGGGCTACGGATTTGCTCCTCGCGGCCGAGGCTTCCGTGGCCGTGGGCGGGGTGCGTACTATTCGCCTTACTAGTAGTTTTTTTTTTTAGTTTTTTGGACATGTTATACTGCAAACAATCTATGGGGTGTTTGCTCTTTATTGACAATATATATTGCACATCCAGTTAGAAATACTATTCAGACAAAGTAATGTGTAAATATGCCATTAAATAAGTTTTTCTGCTTGGTTTATTCATGTTTATACTTGAAAGTTGATAAATAGTTGGCATGCTAGTTTGTCAATAAAGAATAGTCAGTTATTCCTTTGGGTATGTATCCCAAAACTTGTCGTGTCCAACCATTCCAAATGTCCAGAACCGCTTTCCCTCTTTGGTCTGCTCTTGTGGATCCCTAAAGCTGCTAAAATCAATGGTGTCAACAGTTATACGCGCTAGATACAGCCAGTTCACAGGCGGTGGTAGCCTATAGTCATTGTCAAATGACAACTTGCTCGGGAACGAATCTAATAGACTACCGCGCCAGAGAGCACGCACAACTTTTGGAACGTGCATATCATTACTAGCGATTGCCTCTGAGAACACATCCAGCCACTGGTTGTTGACATTGTTCTGTATATCCGAAACAGCGCAATGAGTATCTTTGCTGGAAATCTCGGGAGTAATGTAAAGCTCAGGAGATCCATGTACGGCAAAGGTTGCTAGCACAACAGCACAATGCGCTTTAAGGATTTGGACCTGACGCTCAATTGACAAGCAGTCAAGATAAATTGGGAGGAAATAAGCCGAAGTTACACAGTGCATCACAGCAAAGTGCAAGAGCAGTTTATAGCCTGGCCGGGTTATCGAGCCATATACCAGAGCCACTACAGATAGTAGTTCATGGTACTTGGCACTAACACCTTCCTTGGTCGTCGGGACTGACCACAGCTTTGAATACTTAGTTGCAAGTCTTTCAGCAGCATCGGTTATGCTGCTGTTGCTAGATGGCACCGTGCTGAACTCCATATTAATTGAAAGCGGATCTTGGCGCATCTTGTCAAGAATCTGCATCAGGGACAGACCGTGGTTATCGTCATCGAGTTCTCCGGTGCAGATATCGGCAAACACATGCTCGCTAAACATTGCTTTAAAGGTCGATGTGTGAACACACGTCTGAGCAAGCGCAGTGGCCACAATGGTCTTGCTCTCAAACTCCAATCCATAGCCAAACTGAATAAATGGATGGAATATACCACTCATTCCCAAAGGAAACACGCGTGGATCAAAAAAGTAGTCACAGGCAACAGTTTTCCAGTTGTCGCCAGCAGCATCAAGTTCGCGCTGGAAAAAGCTCACATAATTTGGATAGCATCTCTCGTTTGAGAAATATTCAGTAAAGTTCTCGGCCGTAATATCAACATCCATTGGCGAGTGCGATGGAAGCAGTATCTCCTTGTTTAGATCAAACACTTCCTGAAGACGCTTGGCTGGCGCGCCCAGCGAGAACACGGACAGCAAATGATGGTTCAGGTGGTTGTGGAACCCACGGTCGTTAAAGAAGACGTGGTGCTCAAGATAGTCTCGAGCACACAGACGAACTGCCTCCTTGCGAGTAGTTTCATCGATTCCTGGCAGATAGAGACCAGCTGGAGCATGACCCAGCGTCATTTTGGCTTTGTTGACGACACTGTAGTCAGCGTTATCATGCGTATTATCTGCCATAGTAGAAAACTGCTGACTGGTTGCTACTGTAGTTGTTTGAAATAAATATTGAAAGGGATATTGCAAGCAAGGTGTTGAGAGTGCGCAGAAGGCGAGAAGCCACGCTGCAGTTCGTACTTGTATTAATACTGTTAAAAAGGGGAGAAGCCTGCTGACAAAACCCACATCCAGCCAAGCGAAATACAGCCGATGAGCCTCCGACCACGCTCGTCATTCTGCATTCATCAATGGTGTAACTGTTATGTCTTTGGCATTGTATGATCTAGAATTAATCTTGACATTACTTACTGATCCAGAATCATCCTAAGATTTTGAGAGAAACCTTGATACGCGTTCAACCTTCTCTTATTCCTCTCCAAAGCTATCTCCAGTACCCGATCTAACCCCAATCATCGCCGTCTCTTGTATCGAAACAATGGTTCTTGAGCAGTACCAGCGCGACTTTATCGATTTTGCGATTGCCAACGACGTGCTAACGTTTGGCGAGTTTACACTGAAAAGCGGACGGTGCTCACCGTACTTTTTCAATGCAGGCAAGTTTAACAGCGGATCGGCGTTGGCGAAGCTAGGCCAGTACTACGCGGCAGCGATTGCGGCGTGCAAGGACCTAAGCTACGATGTGCTGTTTGGTCCGGCGTATAAGGGAATCCCGTTGGCAGCGTCGACGGTGATTGCACTGGCAGCAGGCGACAACGCACGCGATGTGCCGTACTCGTTCAATCGCAAGGAGAAAAAGGACCACGGCGAGGGCGGCAGCATTGTGGGAGCACCGCTGGCTGGGAAAGTACTGGTTGTGGACGACGTTATCACTGCTGGTACGGCGATTCGCGAAAGCATGGCGATCATAAAGGACGCAGACGCCAGTCTAGCCGGTGTTGTAGTTGCAATCGATCGGCAGGAGCGGGGCAGAGAGAGCGACCAGTCGGCGATTCAAGAGATTGAGAGCGAGTATGGTGTGCCGGTAATTGCAGTAGTGACGCTTGGCAGCATTGTGGAGTACCTGCAAGAAAAGGGCGGCGAATACAGCACAATGGCAGCAAAGATGGAGGACTACCGCGCTCGGTATGGCGCCCAGTACTAGAAAGCGTAGGCTGGCTGTACGCTATGGAAGTTTAGGAATGTTGAGAAATAATATAAACGGGACAAAAGAGAAATAAATGTGGCCTATGTAGAGGCATGCAGGGCGCCCAGGGCGTTGACGGCATCGAGCGCAATCGACTTTGTGCGGTTGTCGGTTTTGTAGATACCGACCAGGCGGTCCGCCAGCTCAAACATGTTGTTGCGCAGACTGATTATGACAAACTGAGCGTTACGCGTACGTTCTTTGATATAGTTTGCCACAATCGAGACGTTGCGGAAGTCCAAAGCGGCGTCGATCTCGTCCATGACGTACAGCGGCGTGGGTTTGTACTGATGGAGAGCAAAGACCAGGGCCAGCGAGCTGAGCGTCTTTTCGCCGCCCGACAGGTTGGAAATGTTCTTCCACGACTTTTTCGGCGGCATGACGCTGAACACAATGCCCTCGGAGAAGGGGTCCAGCGAGTCGACTAGCTCTAGCTCGGCGTTGCCACCCAGGGTAATCATCTGATACATTTCCTTGAGCTTGTACGAGATGACATTGAATCCAGCCATAAACTCCTCGAGGCGGCGCGTGCGCAGGCTGTCAAGCTCGCGCTGTGCACTATCGCGCTTGGCGGTCATTTCCTCAAGCTCGCCCATGCGCTTGCGGAACTCGCGTGCGCGGCGTGCGTACTCGGTCAGCACGCTGAGGTTGGGGCGCGTACGCTGCAGACGCGCCTCGGCCTGCTCAATCTGCGCCTCAAGCGTCGCTGCATCAACTTCATCCAGCTCTTCTGGCGACAGCTCGGGCAGTGTAGGATCCTCATCGGCCATTTCGGTGTCTCCTTCATCGTCGCCATCGCCAGAGTTGTCATTGTCAGATGCATCGAGACCAGCAAGCGAGTGCAGAGTGAGGTGCTCGCGCTCACTGCCCCAATAGTTGACGCCGCGAGTGGCCTCGGCCAGAGCGCGCTCAGCATCATCAGCCCGGCGGCGAAGTGCAGCCTCCTTGGTGCGCATAGCGTTGGATTCTTCCATCTTGGCATCCAGCTCATCCTTGATGCGGCTCAGTTCCTCCTGCTTGGTATCGAGCTGTGCGCGCGCAGCCTCACAGCGTTGCTTGACGTCCAGCGCTGCAATGCTCTTGGCATCAATCTCAGATGTAACGGCCTCTAGCTGCGCTTCCAGGTCAGCAATTTGTGTGTCGCGGCCACTGCTTGAGCGCTCGGCACGCGCCAGCTCCTTTGAAGATTTTGCCTGGGCAACTTGCCAGCGCGAAATCTCGTCGTTTATAGTTTTGATGCGGTCCTGCAAGCCATCAACCTTGGACTTTTGCGCGCGCAGGCGGATGCCACCTGCTTGCATGATCTTTTCTTGCAGGTCCTTAATGTCAACCTCAATGGTTGCGCACTGCTCCTGCAGCGCGGCAATGCTCTCTTGCTCCTTGGCAATGCGCGCCTCGGCTTTGGCCTTGTGTGCAGCGTCGGCCTCGCTGGGTGTGTCCTGCACATTGCTCAGATCGCGAGCACGCCGTTTGGCCATCTGCACTTGCTCGTCCACAGACTTGAGCTCCAGCTCTAGGCGCGGCAGCAAAGCTTCCAGATCGTCGTAGCGTGCCTGCAGAGTTTTGTGCTTGTCCTGCAGACGGCGCAATGCGGTGTGCTGCTCGCTGCAGTCGCTGTCAGCGGCCTCGCGGGCAGCAGTAAGCAGAGCCACGCCCTCAGGAGTGACATCGCCTTGCGCAGACGGCGTCGAGCTCATCGCGCCACGAGAAACACGGTTGCCGCCGCCTGACATTGTGCCTGATGCCTCAAGCACATTGCCGTCAAGTGTAACAACACGGAAGCGACGGCGGCCATAGGCTACACGGCGTGCCTGCTCCATGTTGGCAGCAACAATAGTGTCACCCATGGCATGGTAGAAGGCTGGAACAAACTTTGCGTCAGATGGCTCCACCAGATCAAACAGTCGCGGCGCATCTTCAGGCGTGGCAATCTTGGCTGTGCTCTGTTTACGCAGCGTATCGAGGATGACAAAGCGAGCACGGCCAATGTTGTTCTTGCGTAGAAACTCAACGCACTGCTGGCCGGCCTGCACAGTCTGCACCACAATATTGTCAAGACCGCCGCCACACGACGACGACACAGCTACATCGTACTTGGCGGCAATGGAGCCCAGCGACCCAAGCCGGCCGTAGATACCAGCAATGCGACCCAGGTCGCGCTGTTCCAGAATGGCACGCAAGACCTTTCCCTGGCTCTGCGTAGCGTTGAGCGCTGACTTTGCCTCTTCTTCCTTGCGGCGCGCATCGGCCAGTGCTGTGCGCAGCACCTGCAGGCGGCCCTCTGCCTTATGCAGCGCCTTATCAGATGCTTCGATCTGTTCGTTGACGCCGGCCATCTCCTCGACACGCTCCTCGGCAAATTGCGCCTTTTCAACGCGCATATCACGCAGCCGCCGCAGCTCATGCTTGGCCTGCTCCAGCTGCTTTCCTGATGCAGACAACTTGTCTTCAACCAGCCGCAGCTCTGTTAGTGCCACGTCCAGTCGCGATTGGTGCTGGCCAATCTTCTCCGTCCATGGCGCCAATTCGCGCTGCTTCTCCTCAATCGCAGCTGTGAAGGTGTCAGTCTTTCCACGCAGGCTCTCGCTGATCTCCTCCAGCGTTGTGCGTTCGCTCACCAGACGCTGGCTCAAGTCGCCAACTTCGGCCGTGCCGGTGGAAATGTCGCTCTCCAGCGTTGCTAGCGTCGTGCGCAGCTGGCTGATGCTGTGAGTGTCCTTGTCGCCACCATCGCGCAGCTTCTTGAGTTTACCCTTGACATGCTTGCGGTTGACCTGCAACTGCACCTCCTCGCGCTCAAACCGCGTCAATTCGCCTGCAATCTCCTTGGCCTTCTTATCGAGCACCAAAGTCTCCTTGGCCGTCAAATCGCGCGTCTCTCCCAGCGCCTGTGTCTCGTTGCGGAACTCTGCGCACCGCGCCTTTTCCGCTTCAAGCTCGCCCTGCACACCCTTAAACTTTTCCTGCAGCACCCCCACTTTGATCTTATATTCGTGCAGCCGCCGCTGGTACAGCATCGACTTCTTCTGCGTCAGGTCATTTTCGGTCTTGATAAACGTTAGCGCCTCGTTTTTCTTGTCCTCCATGCTGCTCTTTTCGCGCTCAACAATCTTGACGCGGTGCAGCCGCTCCGACCGCATGCCGTTCAGCTCGTCCACCTGCTTGCGCGCCTCCTCAATTCGGCCTTTGTACAGCGCCGTGCCGACAATGTCTTCCAGGTACTCCAGAAGCCCCACTTCGCCCTCGCTCTGTCCCATCGCCTTCATTTGTGATATATTTTCCACCTCGCCCTGCAAAATCAGGAACCGCTTGTGATCCAGATCCACGCCCTTGTTGCGCAGCAGCGTCGTCACCTCTGTGTAGCTGCTCACCCTGCCATTCAGCAGATACTTGCTCGTGTTGTTGTGTGACGCCGTCCGTGCCACCACCAGTTCGCTTCCTGCCACGTCCTGCGACTCTGTCCCGTCTGCGCTCTCGACTATCTCCATAAAGTGCACCTCCACCGAGCACTGAGTCAGCTGCCCACCGTTCTTTGAGCTGTGGATCAGCTCCGATAGTTTGCCCTGCCGGATCTTGTTTGCCCGGTATCCAAACACAAACAGCATTGCGTCAATCACATTGGACTTGCCCGATCCGTTTGGCCCGACAATCGCCGAGAACGACTACTCACGCTTCCACCTTGTTAGTCTTAGTTTTCTCAATCTCCATTCTGTGTGGAGCTAGTAGCTTCCAACCCTTACCTTGTGAAACGGCCCGATAACTTGTCTTCCAGCATACGACTTGAAGTTTTCCAGCACCATCTGCGTTATAACTAGCCGCGGCTTGCTTGGCTCCACCCCGCCACCTATTGGCAAGGCCGAAGTTGCGCCTGAAGACGGCAGGTCTGCCATATCTTGTGTGTTAGGTACCAGTGTCTCTGGTGCCGGGGTTTCCATTACTTTAAATGCTTTAGCAGCAGCTTGTGTACAGTATGTAGAAACTTTAAGAAACAACAATAATTAGGGAGAAAAACAAATGTGCTTTTGTTCTTCCTCGAGCTGAGCGTTTATTGTCAACACAGCTGCTGATCAATTACCAGCCGCTGATTTAAACAGTCCCGCATCAACGCCCTTTCAAGTTTTTCTGTTGTTTATATCGTATAAATTTGTATGACCGACACAGTAGCTTCACAGAAATTCAAAGCCCAGGGCGACACCGCCTATCGGCAGAGCCAATTTGCTCAGGCTGCCGACTTTTACTCGCAGGCTATCCAGGCAGACGACACCAACCCTGTTCTGTTCACAAACCGAGCGATGGCACAGCTCAAGCTTGGGCAGTTTACTGATGCTGCCAACAGCTGCTCCCAGGCCTTAGCAATTGATTCTACTAGTGTCAAGGCACTATGGCGCCGCGGCACCGCCTACTACAGTCTTGGCCAATTTTCTAAAGCGCATCACGATTTTACTTGTGGTCTAGCACTAGAACCGACAAACGCTGTACTTTCGACGGAACTGGGGAAGACAAAGAAGGCGCTGGAATCGGCTGCTGCTTCTAAGGCACAATTGCCTAGATCTGGCAATGGTATAACAACTCCTATTGCTGGCTCAACTCCACAGCCAATGTCAGTGCCCCAGTCGCCCCAAGATTTTGAGCGTGCATGGCGCGAGCACGCCAGTGTTCCAGCACGCTTGTACAAATATCTGAAGATGGTTCCGGTTGCTCGGCTTCCAAGCTTGTTTCGGGCATCGCTAGAGTCTACTCATATTGCTGACATTACCAACGCGCTGGAACACGGATATCAAACTCATAAGGACTTTGATCTTGTATTCAAAGTACTATCGACGCTGCCAAGCATTGATCGCTTTTCGCTTGCGCTTCTCTTTACGGATGACAAAGTAAAAGAGCGGATACACCACTTGCTGAAACAACTGACGACAGTGCATGACGTAGACGCAGCTTCGTTGACTAACGAATACCGCTGATGATTGCTAAGTTTTCTTGCTTTGTGAAAATGAACTATGAAACTACAGAATGAGCAGCGTTGTACAGAATTGGCGGCTCTGTCATTGCAGAGTCTACTTCATTTGGATATCAGGGTTCTGAGGAATTCCAGCTAGTACCGACTCTGTAGGCAGAGCAAACTTTTCAGCGGGAAACAGATGGCCAATTGCATCGACAACCCGGCGGCGACGACCCATTGCGTTGAGCGCATTGTCCGACAGAGACACTGTTTTAACAGGCGCCGACTTGCGCTTGCGGGACTTTGTTTGGCGGTGCCGCTTTATATAGCACTGCTCGACCTGCTTGTCCAGCTCATCAATAACCTGTGTGTACTCTTGAAACCCAATGTGCTCTTTGGCAATTGGAAGTAGTCGCGCCTTCCGCATGTTATTTATCCTTGTCTGCTCCCGCAGCTGCCGCTGCAGCGCCCGTATTGCCACACACACCTCGTCGTCCTCCCGGTCGTTCCAGTTGACATCGTCATCATCCAAAATGCCAATATATTGCAGCTCCCGCTTTAGGCGATCTTCAAGCGATAGCATCTCACCGTTCAAAGACGGTTGACGCGTCTCTGTTTCAGTATCGCCTCCTTCCGAGTCCGAGAGAGCCGAATTGTTGCCGTCAAGCCCAAAATCACTAAGTTCAGTTTTGACTCTGTTCTCATCGCTCAGCACCAACCGCTCAGCAACAAGCGCTGACACAATACGCTCAGTCAATGGCGCTAGCCGTGCCGTGTTTAGTGACATATCTCGATCCGATGAGTCTCCGCCTGCAGTTGACGAATCTGGACGCGACTTTCCAAGTGCATCGGTGCCAAGTAGGCTCTTTGCTATATACCGTGTCTTGTTGCTGTGCATATGGTCGGGAAAGTGTGCCACCTCCTCCTCTGCCCATGTATATGCGTAAAATTTACCTTGCTTGGGAACCACATACAACTCCTGGTCCTCTGCCGAACTCTCCAGCAAAGCAATGTCGTCATCAGTAATGTTTCGAAAGTACGGCTCCAATGACGCCCAATATGTCTGGATCTGAACCTGGTTTGGGATCTTTACGCGTGAAAAGTCCTCCTGAACTGGTGTGCCAACGCTATGTTTGGCCTTTGAAGTAACAGCGCCAGGCAGGTGATCAGTGCTACTTTGCTGCGAAAATTCACCGTCACCATTGAGCCTGCTGCTGCCGGGAGTCCCGTTTAGCCCATTACTCCCACGAGTGCTACCTGCCTTTGCAGAGCTCTCGCTGTCCGAGCCACCAATGCGCGAAAACGACTGTTCGGACTTTACGCGCTTACTAGCCGGATGATCTGTGCTAGGTGTCAATGTTGTTTGCTGTTGTTTCTCAGAAGCTCTACTCTCATTAGCATGTCTGTTTGACAAGCTATCTGTCTGCTCTGTTCTGCTGTTTAAGCGTGTCCGGTTCTGCTCAATCTTAGTGATACGCGCAGCAGCCCTAGCTGATATGCGCTCAAGCTCACTCTGCAGCTGCCGTAGTTCACTTGAAGACGGTGACCTCCTCAAGCTTAGGTCGTATGCTGCAGCAAAATGCGATATTAACGACGACCGCTGCACTTCGTCTACCGACAAATTCGAAAAGCTGCTCATTGCAAACTGTGAATTACAGAGGTAGAAGCACACTAAACCGCTGATAAAAATACGTGTGCAATTGCGAATGCCACCTGCGCTTCACGAACCCTCAAATTACAACTAAAAGAAAATACAAAAATGTGGAAGCAAGCAGGAAAAGAAAGCAGTACAGAAAAATTGACTTGCAAAAGATTCTAAACCGTACACGTGACTGCCCATAGAGCTTAACTTCAGGAACAGCAACTCAAAAAACAGGGCTAAGTTGTGGATATATAAATCCGTTATTGTTCAGTAGTTATTCCTGCGATTAAGCATGTCGATGCGTGGAGAATCTGCTGCCAAGGGGGCACGCGCCAGTACCGCAGTTACTAGGCCAGAGTCAGCATCGCATGGCGCGTTTTCTGGTGCGCAGTACCTAATGGGGCTTCAGATTTTTGTGCGACTCACAACATTTTCAATGAATATGCTTGTCATATACATTGCTGGCCGCAAAGCATTTGGCGTAGCTTCAGTTCGATTTGAGCTGCTGCTTTCGACTATACTGTTTTTATCTCGAGAGGGCATGCGCAACGCGCTTTTGCGAGTGAATATATCCAACAATAGCAACTCTAGTTCAAGATCTAGTTCAAGCAAGCGGCCGTTGGAGCAAGAGCAACGCATTATTAACGCTGCGCTTATCCCAATTGCAGCAGGTATGGCCATGGCAGGCTGTCTGTACTGGATGTATGCTAGCAGATCGGCACAGTCAGAGTCTTTATCAAACAAAAGCGCACCTTATTATCGACTGTCGTTGATAGTATATATTGTCGCTGCGTGGGTGGAATTATGCGTTGAGCCACTGTTTGTTCTGTCGCGGGCGCGTGTACTGTTTAAACTACAAGCAAAGTGCGAAGGCATTGCTGTGTCCTGTCGCTGTGCTGCTGTTGTTGCAACGCTATTACTTGGTCACTATTTTACTAGTGCTGAGACTGACGACAATCCATTGCGTCTGCTTGCATTTGCTGCTGGCCAAATGTCGTATGCAGTGGCCCTAGTTGCTGCGTTTGCGCTATATATGGCTAGTGAACTTGACTATCCAATATGGATGTGCTATATTCCACACAAAATAGCAAGAGGCGACACTAGTTTGGAAAACAGCTACATTGGACGTTCGCTTGGCAGCTTGGCAGCTACGTTCGTTGGCCAATCCCTGCTCAAACATTTTCTTACGCAGGGCGATAGCATGGTGATGGCTAAATTTGCAACTACCGACGAGATGGGCATATTTGCTTTTGTTTCAAACTATGGATCGATACCTGCGCGCGTTATATTTCTGCCGCTCGAAGAGGCTTCACGAGCAGTGTTTTCAAAAACTGCAGCACTAGTCAATTCACAGGGCCTGTCCAAGCGCCCAGTCGTTACTGACGATGATAAGGTGAACGCACACGACGCCAGCCAAGTGCTGACCGTGCTTGGGAAGCTTCAGCTTTTGCTTGGTGCCATATTGACTGTCTTTGGTACGCTATATTCGCCAATTCTTGCTTTTTTGGCGCGTCAAACAGATGCAGCTGTGGGCCAGGCGCTGGCAGCATACTGTCTCTACTTGCCGCTCATGGGTCTCAATGGATTTCTTGAGGCATTTGTGCATTCGGTTGCATCCAGGTCGCAACTTGTGCGTATCAACATCTGGATGGTTGGCTTTACCGTTGTTTACATGCTGCTAGCAGTCTACGTTCTTCATCGACTCGGGCTTGGAAGTGCAGGTATAATCTTTGCAAACATGCTAAACATGGGTCTAAGAATTGCCTACTGCAGAGTATTCATATCTGCGTGGTTTGCACGGCTAGGCATTGCGGGTCCGCAGCTTTCTGCAATGCTACCGCATCCAGCCGTCATTGGCACATGTCTGGGCTCAGGTGCGGTCATTATTGCCGTATCTGCTGCATTCAGTCACTTGCAAAACTCGACTGTGTTTCAGCTAACGATGCTGGCGCTCGGCGGAGTTTTAGGAACTGCTGTTCTGGTTTCCATTTGGTTATACGAGCAGCCGTTTATCCACTCTGTTCGCAAACTCCGGTCTGGAAAACTAAGAAGCATCAAAACTTCCTAAATCTTAGATGCTTATAAACAGTCTAGTAAACAAAATGTAATATATTTGTACCTGTATAATTTGGCGTGCGAATTTATACAAAACTTAGAGCGAGGATAATGAAATGGAGACATGAATAAGGATAAAATGCTAGTCTGCACACACATACGGAGGACATGTGTGGGGATATGATTGCGACGTAAAGCCAGCCAGAGCTAGCAATGAAAGGCAGATATTTTACTGGCGCAACAAGCGCATTTTGGGTAAGAGGCAACTGCGTGCCTTCTTGGACTACGATGAGGCAGTCCGGGCCTTCTTTGGCGGCGTACGGCACTCGACCGGACTACTCACCGTAGCGCTGGGCGGGTCTTGGTTATGTGGAAACGATACTGGGACATCTCGGATTGCTGCGTCCTCCTTTGCGCACAAGCCTGGTGAATCTAAAAGGTCGCTACCATCAGAAATCCCTGTGCCCTTTCGCGAAAGCTGCGGCTGATGGGTTGCTGGGCTTCGTCCATTAACGTGAAGAGTTGTCAGCGAATCACTGCTCGCTGGCCGCGGTCGCTTGCCTAAAAAAGGCGGCCCAGAGTTGCTGCTGGCAGACGATAGCGTCGGCAACCCACGCACAGGACAGCTATCGATGCTTTTAGCCCGCGATCGAGCTAGCGGCGCCATGTTAATTTTAATTTGTGACTTTGCGCCCACGCGGCCATTAGCAACTCGTTTGCCCAGCTTGCGGCTGAGTGGCCGGCTATCCGGGAAGGCCTCGGCAATGGACAGCCGGCCATTCGTTGCATGCTCTTCAGACTGCCCGTGTTTTGAGCCGTTTGTTCCGCAGAGAATGCTAGCCGAGGAACTCTGTCGCTTTAACATCGGCGGCGAGCTCTGCTGATGATTTTGAGTCGCCAACGGAGCCTTGTGATTGTCGCCAGCAAACGAGAGACTTGATGATGGGTCGTGTTGCTCGAGCGGCGATCTAGATTCCAAAGCATTATAGCTGCCTGCTGCCAAGAGCTTGCTGTCCGTAGTTGTTGAATATATATCAAGACAGTCTTGTAGACTATCTAACTCTGGCGGGAGCTTTGGCGAAAGCCCGCTGTCGGTCGACTCTGATATGCCATTAATTACACCTGGCACTATCGATGTAATTGCTCCAGGGGTTGCCGAGTCGCTGGTATCATCGAAAGACTCCAAATAGGCGTCCTCAATCTCGTCAGTGACTGCCGAGCTCCACAGCCCGCTCACAATTCCTGTCGGCGAACCAGCGTGCCCAGCAGCGCTGTTATCCCGCCCGACCAGCATGCTAATCGACACTGCACTTCGCCGGCCATTACTGACAGTTGGTGTAGCCATGCCGCCATTTGTAGACTGCTCAAGACTCAACAAGTAGCTGTCGTATGCACTCTGCAGGTACTCCAGCACGTCCGGTACCTTCTCAAGTGATTTGGAGTGGGCGCCTAAAAGGTGCGGGAGCAGCGAAGACTGGCGGTAGTTTGCCACAAAAGCAAGCAGCTCTCGGCATGCCGATGCAACCAAGTTGTCCCGCGGTAGCATTTCTATCAGCAAGTTGACAATCACGCCAACTACATTCTGGCTAATAAGATACTTGACGTATACATCGTCTTGCATGCCCACGCACACTCGAATGAACCGCAGCGCCGACAGCTTCAGGTGGTTGTGCTTGGATGCAAGCAGCAAAGAGACGCCCTTGATGACGCCCGATGATTGAATAAGCTTCTTTGCACGCTGCCCGTGGTACTTTACCATGTTTGCCAGTACATCGCAGAGAAAGTTTAGCATCCCAGTACGAATGCTGCTGGCAGTAAGCCGGCTTACATCAGCGACTGTAATGCTTGCCAGTGGTGCGATTAGCCCTCGAGCCTGGTTGTCATAGAACATGGCCAAAAAGTCGTCAGTCTCCTTTTCAGCCACAGAGCCGGCCATCATATCTGTGGACATGTCCATCGACTCGAATGGTGGGCCCATCGTGTCAAGAAGAATCCGCAGTATCTCACAGCACATATGTCGGATTTCCAAGCATGGGTCGTCGTGTAGCCTCTCGCTAATCAGCTCTAGCAGCGTTGGTCGTTCGTGCTGCTGGCGGTATTGATCGAGCATGTAAGATCGGACTAGCACGCGGTCCTGTTCTAGCGTCGACATCAGCATATCGGCACCCGTAGTTCGCAGAGACCGATCGGTCTGCTGCAACGCATACTCAAACACCAGAAACAGTCCGTGCTGGCTGAGCGTGCGAAATAGCCCTAGTCGGTATCCAACCGGCAGGCCCTTGGTTATCGTAAAGAACTGGCGAACAAACTGCACCACGTCGCGCATCTTTTCCGGATCGTCGTGCTGGCGAATAATTCCAAATAGCTCATCGAGAAACTTTTGGTTATGGTGGATGAAATTGGCAATCTGCGCATGGTTGAAGAATATAAGTGCGTTGATGACTGACAGCGTGCCGTCGTCTATAATATGCTGTAGCACGACATCTTTGAGATACTGCAAGCGAAACGTCTGGCGGACTTTGCCTTCTATGTCGGCATTGCCAAACGGCACAACCTCTTTGAATTGTGAATGGTTGCTCAGAAAATTGCGATAAGATCCAGCTTCGATGTGGCGGTGCGGATCGTGCTCAAGCATGCTGACCACGCCAATAATATTCTCATCGCGCACAATACACTCAAATATCGAAGAGTCGTTGAGCAGCAGAATGTGTCTGACAATGTTGTGGATCGAGAACAGCATCTGCAGTATATCCAAATCCTCACACATCTTGTGGAGATCCAGCAGACGATCAAAGTAGTTGTCTCGCGTAATAAATGCGACCAGCTGATCTCGCTGCTGAGCCGTCTGACTGTAGTCAAGGATGATCTGACCAATCTCTGGCAGAGTTTTCATCGATGGCAGCGGTAGCCTGACTTCGGGCGGTGGCGGACTTTGCTCCAGCGCATTTTCTAAAAAAAATAGGCAAATGTAATTTAGTCAGGAGTGTGCGCGTGACGTGAAAGCAGCGCAGGCATGACCTCACAAACATCATTGAATGGGCGCAATTGAGTCATCCAGATCGTTGGCAAAGCTCACCTTTTACAGCGTTCTCAAACTCGGTAATTTGGCTTCTACAGCAGTAGTATACAAATACAGATTAATCAGCGCGGGCAAAAAATACGCAAAGAGAGCGGGTGCTACTCTGCAACCCCCGCGGGCGGGTGACCAAATGCTTACAATATTGACTGACAGCCCTCTTGCTCCTCAAAGCTCAGCGCAAAGTCTTCGCCGGTCGGTTCTGTCCATACAATCAGTGTGGCTACAATAGTGTAATGAACATTGCAAGCATGAAGGAGAAAACAAAGACACTGGGAGTGTTTTGCAGCGCCCCAAAAATACCGCAAGTATCAGCATGCAGAACCAGAGAGAAATGATCGGTGGTTCATATTTAGCTTCTGTACGCAAGCTTGTAAAGTTGACAGTGAGCCACGTCATATCGTAGCAGATGAATTGCAGTGACCAATTGGGCATGGACCCGGTAGCTGGTGTAAACTTACCTTCCTGTTGCTGGTAAACCTCGCCCTTCTGAACCACGCAATCGAGAATTAGCCGGTTAACTTCGGCTTCGGAAGCAACGTTGAGATGGAGCACCCCCTACCGTGGCATGTGTAAACGCAGCATACAGTGGTTAGTAAAAACTGCGCAGCAGAGCATGTCGCATATACATATGTATGTGCCAAGCAGCAAGTGCTGACTCTATGTACCTGGCAGTCTTCCAGCGTGCAGAACCCCACGCCTTTGTCGGACCAAGTGGTAGTTTCGTCCAGCTGGTATACCCTCACCCGCACCTGCGAATCGGCAGGGGTCATTGTTGGGGACAGGGTTGTAGACGCTCGAAAGCGAAAATACAAGCAGCGGATTGCTTAATTGCACGTAGCTCCTTGTGACAATCGAGGTTGGAATTAGTACAGCAAAAACTAAAAGTGAGTCCAGCAAAGCTGGACACTTGAAAATAGAGAAAAATGTTTGAAACAGAGCTGGGCTGCAAGAAAAAAGATTGCCGCGTTTCGTGGAGCTTTGGAGCTTGGATTTTTTCTGCAGCACGATGGCGGCCAATTAGGACGCGGCGGCGGCGCGGCTGCAGAGGCACTTTTAATTCCTGAGCTGGGCTCAGCACTTGCCCATAGCTTTGTTTTCCTATAGCCGTTGCCTAAAAGTGCACTGGAGGCAGGGAGACAGGGCGGCCGGGACAAAACAATTGGGTAACCTGGAGCGCTCGCCCCAAGACTCCACTGCACTCTATCTGCTCGGCCATTGTCTATTCTGCCTCTTGTAGTCAAACGGCGCGTCGTGCCTGGATCGCCTACATTCCTTGCATTGCGTCTATGCATAGGTGGCTCCCGCAGACGCGTGCTAACCCGTTTGTGTCGCGCATGTGCGGCGCATATCTACCACTACAAGAACAAGTTGGAGAAATGGTTGAAAATTAGCGAATGGCCATATCCAATCAAAATGACATTATGTATTCGCATTGACAAGCACAGCGCAATGTCAATGTTGTTCTTGTGTACACTTTATGGCTCAGGTGTCGTATTTAAACAGCGATGGATAAAGAAATTTTATAGTTAGTAGTTGTCCGGGATGGCAGCGCTGCGCGGGTGGATCAGCGCAAAGCCCACGGCGGCCTTGGGAATGGACTCGGTTTTATAGTCCTGAATGACGCTGTGTAGGACTGCGTCAATGCTAGACTCGAGCGCGTTCTCGTCTGGAGCACCAACAATGTTGATGGTTTCAATCACATTGCTGCCTTCGACAATTGGCGCATCGGTAGCTGCTGCTGCAGGCACGGATTCGGACAGCGGTATGCTCTCACTGTCCTGTTCATCAATGGGCAGCTGCTGCGTTTGCGGGCCGCCAAAGGGCGGGAAAGGCAGCAGCTCACTAACCATGGTCATATCGCCATTGCCAGACGGTACACTTGCAGACTCGGAATCAATACCAGACTCTGACTCGATCTCAGCCTGGCTTTCTGATTCTGACTCGATCTCAGCTTGACTTTCTGATTCTGACTCAATCTCTGGCTCGAGCTGGGATTCCTCTGCATTGGAGGCAGAGCCAAGCTCTGAAGCGATGGGTGCTGAGCTGGCAGCTGATGGGAACAAACCAGCTAAAAAGTCGCTCGAACTACTCACGGCATTTTGGCTCTCGGGGATGGACTGTATAGATGCAGACAGCGACTGCTCTTCAAGAGATACTGACGCACCATATGCACCATTCGTAACTTGCGCAAACTCAGACTCGTCCTGGGATTGCAAAGGCAATTCAGCATCGGCACTAGCTTCCATTGGCGTAAGGATATCTAGTCCATCCTCACTTTCGGCTGTTGAGCCACTGACCTCGGCTTCAAGACTGCCATCCAGCTCGCCATTGGACTCAAATCCGCTCACAGTTTCCATTGGCATCAGCTCCTCTGGCGAGATAGTTTGAGCAAGCTGTGATCCAGACACAGGTGACGCTTCCACCAAGCTTGCTTCGTCGTCAATAAAGAGTGGTCCAGCGGCTGACTCGGTGCCTGCCACAAGGGGTGGAACCAGAGTGCTGCCCGATGAAGCACTATCCAGCCCTTCGCCGCTGCTTGAAGCCATACTGACGCTGTCCGCTGCAGTTGCACCAACGATCGAGGCAACATACTCGTCTGATACTTCTTCTGGTTCCTGAGCAGGAATAGAAACAGGTGCAGAGCCACTCGCCGAGGGAACTGCTGCATCGATAGACTCTTCGACAACAGGCACACTCTGGCCACTTGCGGGAAGAATGATGGTCTGGTGTACATCCGAATCACCAGGAAGGATGATGTCAATCTCGGTTACTGGCGGCGCCTGGCCACCCTCGATGCTCACAGGGTTAATTTGGCCAATTGGCGACTGCGCCTGCGGATTCTTGGGCGATTTGACCTGCACTTCCAGGTAGTATCCAGGGCCGACCAGCGGAAGCGGCACGTCGAGCGGCTCCATAGTTTTGGCCAGCTTCTCCAGCGCATCGGCGACAATATCCAACGCCACATTGTAAGGCGCCAGATCAAAGTCAAACAGCGGTGCGGCAGAGCCAGACTGGCTCAGTTTTGTGCCATCGACAGGAACTGCGCCAGCAGCCGCGTCCACGGCAGCTGCTGCACCGGGTGCGCCGGAAGCACTAGCAATTGGGACTGATACAGGCGCGTACTCAATGGAAGCTACCGACGCCGCAGTGGCAGCTTCGGCATTAGAGTTGCTACGCTGAGCAAGTGCGGATGAAAGAAACAAAAACGCAGACAAAATCTTCATATTTAGCGATTTCAAGAATATATGTGAGAATTGAAGAAAACCAAACACCAGCTTCAAAAAAGGTAGAAACACTTGCGCTTGTACAGAAGAAAATTGTAGAGTATATGTATAAATTATATGGATGTGTACCGGTTGGCAGCATCATTGAAGGTTGGCGCGTTTATACGTCGTCACTGTTCTAATAAATGCAGTGCATATTGCCGCAAACTCTGGCAAGAAAATGGTCACTTTTTCAAGCAGCTAATATAATCGGCAATTGCGAAAGCCAGTAGCTATGCTACATGCGCCTCGGCCGGGAGACGATAGGCAAGGATAAATGCGTGGCTGCGGGTGGATGTTGGGGCCGGGCATATACGATTACTGCGCTTAGTCATTTGTTTGAGAATAGATAGGGGAAGCCATGGGCCAGTAACGCATATATTACAGCCAGTTACTGGCCTAAAAATTGAAACCAAATGCGATGCTAGCAAATAATTACGTCCACAGCTTGCCAATAGGCGCTGGCTCTTCCTGCTGGGCCTGCAGGGCCTTTTTAGTCAGAGTGACAATCTGGCGATGGATGAGGTCGGCGTCTTTCATGGCATCGATAATTAACCACGACTTGTCCATCAGCGAGAAGAACTTTGCCCGGACATCGAGCTGCATCTCGCGCTTTTCGTAAATCTCTTCGCCGTATCCCGCCCGCTTGGCGGCATCGTCGGGGTGGATGTCCATAAAGAACACGCGATCAGGTGCGATCAGGCCAATGTCGGGGCTCTTGCACCACTTTAGGTCTAACCGCTTGGCTGCCGAGAAGGCAACGCCTGAGAAGGCGTAGCGGTCAACTACCAGCGTAATTCCGCTTTCCAGATCAGCGCGCATCTGGTCCATGGCCTCCCAGCGATTGGCCGAGAACAGCAGGTGGATGGCGTGGTCGCTGAGCTGGGTCTTCTGCGTCAGGTATCCATTGATCATCTGGCCGATTGCCGTGGTGCGGTCAGGGAACTTTACCAGCTTGGCATTGACGCCCGAGTCATTGAGTGCCTGAACCAAACGCGTGCTCTGTGTCGTCTTGCCGCTGCGGTCGCAGCCTTCAAACAGAATAAACAACCCTCGGCTCATTCCACCAATCCGAACTCGCATACACAACAAGAAAAATAACTTAAAACAAGCTGAAAAGGGAAGCGTCAGGCATCTTTTTGTTCTTTTGCGTCACTCCCGTATTTTTGCCTTTGTATTCTATTTCGTATTAGCTTTACCTTGTCACTTTTATTCATTGGACCACGCCATTTGTTTCTGCATTGCACTGTTCGGGTATAGCAGCCATAGCATTTGTAACAGTCACCCGCAAATAAATGTCGCTTGCGGTATGTTCAACACACAGCCGAGTTTGGAAATCAGCACACGGCAGCAGCTAATGTCAAAGAGTTTGTTGTGTTTGTAGAGCCTGTTTGGGTTTGGGCCGGTGGCGGACGTCAACATAATTTTGAATGGTGAAGATGAGCGCCAGCTGGTAGAGTACCGAGTGGGCAAGGACAAGCGCGAAAAGGCACCGCTGTACTTTGACGGCGAGTCGATATCAGGAAAGGTAATGCGTGACATAAATCTGCATATCATGAGTTGTGGTTGGCGTGAATGATTGAGCTAACGATACATGGCGGGAGAAGCCGGAAGCGAAGAGTAGGTGGTTGTACGTGTGCACGAGGGAAAGCAGCTGGAGCACTATGGAATCAAGGTGCAGTTTATCGGATGCATCGAGATGTTCTACGACCGCGGGAACCACTACGAGTTTGTGTCGCTCGTACAGGAGCTGGTAGCGCCGGCCGAGCTGAACAGTACGGCAATGTACAACTTTGAGTTCAAAAACGTCGAGAAGCAGTACGAGAGCTACCAGGGCATCAACGCCAAGCTGCGGTACTTTATTCAGGCCACGGTGTCGAAGCGCGTGGGGGCGATTACGCAGAGCAAGGACATTTGGGTGTACTCGTACCGGATGCCGCCCGAAATCAACAGCTCAATCCGCATGGAGGTGGGCATCGAGGACTGCCTGCACATTGAGTTTGAGTACAACAAGTCAAAGTACCATCTCAAGGATGTGATCGTTGGCAAGATTTACTTTTTGCTGGTGCGCATCAAGATCAAGCATATGGAGCTGTCGATTATCCGACGTGAGACCACGGGAGCAGCGCCAAACCAGTACAACGAGAGCGAAACGATCACCAAGTTTGAGATCATGGACGGGGCGCCAGTGCGTGGTGAGACAATTCCGATTCGGCTGTTTCTGGGCGGATTTGATCTGACGCCCACGTACCGGGACGTAAACAAAAAGTTCTCTACGCGGTACTACCTGAATCTGGTGCTGGTGGATGAGGAAAACAGACGGTACTTTAAGCAGCAGGAGATTACGCTTTACCGGAGAAACGAGGGCGAGCGAGGCGCGCTTGAAGGCGATGAAGCGGAGTTGGAATAGACACAAGCACTGAAAGAGAAAATAGTCGTATTAGCACATTTGTTAAAATCTAGTAACAGAAAATCAGCGAGGCATGATGGGCTAAAGGAAGCGCCCAGCGCGGTCACGCATGCGCCTGATACGGGCGGCGGCGGTGAGCGGCTTGCGGAGGCTGTAGATCAGCATGGCAGACGTAAAGACGCCCAGGCCGTACCACGTTATCAGGTACTGGAGGTGGTTGTTGCGGATATCGACCTGCAGCGGCGTGCCAATGGGGATACCGTTGCGTGCGTCGTGCAGCACAGATGTGACAGACTCTGGATGGATCGCATCGAGCAGCACTTCTTGGGCATTGGCGCGAGCGGCCATGCGCGGCACATCGATGCTGAACCATTCGCTGCTTTGCGGGTCAGACGTTGGAGTGAACGCGTTGTCGCGAGGGGCACGGCGTACAAATGCCACCACTGTGACAGGCTCATCGAGCTGCGACTCTGGACGGGTCTTTGGATCTTTCAGCTCACGGCGGATCCAGCCACGGTTCACCAGCACGCGCGAGCCGTCTTCGCGGACCAATGGCGTCACAACAATGAACCCCGGCTCACCTTCCATGGCACGAGGGCCCACAAGCACCTCGGCAGCGTGGTCAAACACGCCGTGAACCAGCACACGGCGAAACTCGTTGCGTGTGATCTCGTCGGCAGATACGCGCAGCGGCAGTGGAATGGGAGGCCGATGCATGCGATCGTTGACATCGTCCAGCAGCTCCATCTTCCACTTTAGCCGCTGAGCCTGCCACGTTCCCAGTCCAAACGCAATGACTGGAATTGTAAACAGTCCCAGCGTCTTCCACGACAAAAGCTGCCTCTTCCATTCGGCCTCGAGCACTGAATCGTCTTCGTCCAGCCGCTGTGCATACGAGCGCCGCTGGAAGCCTGTGGGTTGCCAATTGGCTGCGCATCGACTGCGCCCGCCCGCAAAGCGACGAAGCACTGCTTGAAACGGCTTACCGCGAGCAAGCATGGTTGGAATTTAAAAAGTGAATTTGAAGATATTTCAAGCAGAGAAAAGATAGGGCCATTGGGAAATCAAGCGTCGATTTTGTAATCCTGCTTCAGCACATGGTTCAGAGACTCCAGATCAATCGCATGCTCACGCAGGATCTCGGCTTCCAGCAGATGCAAGCGACTACCGACCAGCACCAGCGAGTGCAGCGGCGCGCCAAAGTCAAAGTCAGCCATCTGGCGCAATGTGCCAGCACGAATGATCTGATCGTCCGAGCCAACTCGTGCAACACCGACAGCCAGCGCATTTTCGCCGCACACACCGGCAGCGCGTGCCGTCTCGACCTCGAGCAGCTGTTGAGCTGCCAGACAGACTGACATGTACCGCGGCGGCTCAAAGATCTGGCGGCCACGCATTAGGTTCTCAATGGTCTGTTCGCGCACTTTGATGTCCAGCAGACACAGCGTGTGCAGCCCCAGCGCGGCGTTCTCAGCGACGCGATCGTAGAAGCTGTCGGGCCGCCAGTCGTCTGTAAAGAACACAATCGACACGGTCTGTCCAAAGTTGTACAGCTGCAGCCCTGTTGCGCCCACTGCGTTCATGATGCTGGCGTTGTGGATCGTTTTGACTGCAATGCCACGCTCGCGCGCCCGAATCACCAGATCTGTGTGCGTAGTTGCGCCGTACGGATCGCCCACCACAAGAAATGCTACGTTGACACGGTCCGCATCATGCAGAATCTCGTCGCTGCCCGATTCAACGGTCTCGCGATGTGCTATGGTGACTTCTTTGCCGTAAAACTCCTCCAGCCGCTGCTTGTCAACCATCAGAATGCTGGTGTATGCCTCCAGGTACACACGCTCGCATGACTTGACCGCTTCCAGGCCCTTGACCGTAATGTCCCGCTCGTCCGACAGTCCCAGTCCGACAATGTACAGCATCGCTCAACCAAGTTTTTAAATGTACAGCAACTGACGCTCAATGAAAACAAAAGACTGAAAATTTTTCTCTTCCGATCTATGATCAAAAGCTCTTTCCTTTACTCGCCTGTTCTGTACGCGCTCTTTTGAATCTTGCTCTTTGCATTTCTCTACTGCAGCTTGACTGGTACACTAAACTGCCACCACAACACTGCACACCATGAATGACGAATATACGCCGACGTACGCCGTCGACGACTATGAACAAATCACCGAGGGCCAGGCAACTATTTTGTTCCCGCGCAACAACGAGGTCTTTTACAATCCTGTGCAGCAGTTTAACCGCGACATGTCGATAGCTGCAATCAAGACATGGCGCGACATTACTGCTGAGGCCAAGCTGGCGCGCTACAATCGCTCGACAAACCCTGCCAAATCCAAACCGTCCCCAAAGTTCACTATTCTCGAGGCCCTGGCTGCGTCAGGTCTGCGCTCTGTGCGCTACGCAAAGGAAATTGAGAATATCGACTACATTCTGACCAACGATCTGCTGGCAGACGCTGTCGAGTCCATCCGCCGCAACGCACACTTTAACGGGATCAGCCAGCAGCTGGTGCGCGCTAACCAGGGCGACGCCATCTCGGTCATGTACGCCCAGCGCGACAAAAAGCGCTTCAGCGTGGTTGATCTGGATCCGTACGGCACCGCAGCTCCGTTCATTGACGGCGCCCTCCACGCCGTCGAGAACGGCGGCTTGATCTGCGTTACGTGCACAGATCTGGCCATTCTAGCTAGCAACAACCACCCCGAAACATGCTTTGCAAAGTACGGAGGCAACCCGCTCAAGGCCGAGTTCTGCCATGAGCTGGCTCTGCGTCTGGTTGTCCATAGCATCCAGCAGGCAGCCAACCGCCAGCGCCGCTATATTGAGCCGCTCATGTCGTGCAGCATTGACTTTTATGTGCGCATATTTGTGCGCGTCCACGACCGTCCACTCATGGTCAAGACTGTGGCCAGCCAGACAGGCGCAGTCTACCACTGCCGGCACTGCGGCTCGTTTGCCACACAGCCTTTTGGCGCTATCGTTCCTGGCAAGGGAGAGAACTCAAAGTTCCGCATTGCCTCTGCGCCCACCGCTGACCCCCTCTGCGCCAACTGCGGATCGACGCAAGACATTGGCGGTCCGTGCTGGATTGGCCCGCTCCACAATGCAGACTTTGTCCAGCGCATGTACGACGCAGTCAGCAAGACCGACAAGACCGTGTATGGCACGCAGCCGCGCATGCAGGGCATGCTCAAGGTCATTCTGGAAGAGCTCCAGGATGTGCCCTTCCACTACAACCTGGCCACGCTGAGCTCGGCCGTACGCACTGCGTGTCCGCCGCTGATCAAAATCAACTCGGCGCTGCTCAACGCCGGTTACCGCGTATCAGGCGTCCACACCCGCACAGGCTCTATCAAGACCGACGCTCCAATGCACGTTGTCTGGGACGCCATCCGCGCCCATGTCAAGGAAATTGGCCGCTCGCCGCACATTGTTGAGGGATCGCCGGAGGACCGCATTCTCTCTGCCGAAATAACTACCGACATTTCGTTTGCTCTCCACGATGATGCTGAGCCAGAGTCCCGCCGCATCAAGCTTGTGCGCTTCCAAATGAACCCCGAAAAGTTCTGGGGTCCAAAGGCCCGCCACACCGAGGCACCCAAGGCCAAGCAGGACAGCACAAAACGCAAGCAGCAGACCCAGTCCACCCAAGCCATTGCAGCAGCTGACGATGCGTTGACAGTTGCCGAGGGCGTCGAGGCAGTTGATCTCGATGCCAAAAAGAAGCCCAAGACAGAGTAGCGGCGATTGGTCACATGAGCTGATACCCATAAGCGGGTGGATTTAGAGCCTGTTGATCAAGCAAGCGTAGTTTTGTTCCGTGCGAGCATTATATATAATTACAAACTACGCTTTCCCCTGTTTTATAATTCTCTAGCTAAAGTCATGATGGACATTGATGTACCAGCGGGTTCAGAGGCCTCAGCATCAATTGACAAGGTGCCAATATCAACCGACAAAGTGCAAACATCAATCGACAAGGCAGCATCAGAAATCAGTACGCTTTGCGACCGAATCGAGGAAATAGCCACTGCTATTGCTACAGCCCAGAGAGAACAGCTACAATCTGGCAGCGATGCGCAGCAGCAACTCATAAGCGAAGTAACCAGTATATTTGTCCGGCTGCGGCTTCTGCACCGGCAGCTTAACGAAGACAAGGTGGTCCTTACAGCATCAGTAGACAAACTCAAGCGAGACACAGACAGTTTGGCACTGGAGCTTGAAAACAAGCAGCGCGAAGTCAGATACATTCAGGGCGAAATAGAGTCCACAACGACGCTGGAGACAATCTACCAAGACATCGACCTCATTTCCAAAGATGAGTTTATGCAGTCTGCACCTGACGAGTTCAAGAGCGACATTGGTACGCCGCACAAGCTGATGCTCGCTCGGCTGCGGTACGAGATCAAGCAACGCGACATGCTGATGGAAGTCAAGGCCACGGCCAAAGCCCGGCGCGATGAGCTGCGCCTGGCCAAGCGCAAGCGCATTGAGCGGCTGGAGAAGATCGACGGACACTTGCAAGGCTTTATCAAGTCAGTCAAGCTACTGGACCGGTCGCTGGCAGCAAATGGCTCGGGCGCACAGGACGAGACAATGGGAGATGAGCCCAAGCCTGAACGCGATGGTGTAGACGAGCGGAAAGACTCTAAATCATCTCGCTCCTCTCGCGGCAACTCTTCGCGTGTTGGCACGCCGCGTGCTTAGACAGTTTGTTTAGAAATACAAGGCGGGTCGTGTATGGCACAAGCTGGGACATTGTAATAAGCATTATGTAAAATTGCTACAGTTTGATTTTGAGGCGCTCAGCTATTCGCTGCCGTGCATTTTTAGGCCGGCTGTTCGGCGGCAGCGCATGGCCGGCAGACCGCTTTGACGAGTCACTCGTTTGGACGGACTTTCGCCTTTTTGAGCGCCGACCGTAGCCATCGTCGCTGTCAGACACAACAAAGTCATCGCTGTCTGACGACCCAGCATCGCTGTCGTCGCACTCGCCGCTTGATGCATCGCTGGCGTCGCTGCCAGAGTCACTCATGCTGTCGTCCGACTCTGACAATTGGCTGTTCTTGGCCCTCCTGGAGTGTAGCGCAGACAGTAGATCGTCGTCGTCGCTCTTTTCGTCATTGTCATTACTCGGTGTGCTGCTTGGTGGCCGACCGCGGACCAACTTTGTTAGTTTCTGCGGTGCCGTGCGCTCAGCAGTCTTTTTGCGAATTTTGATTATCGAGCGGCCAGTCACACCGTTTTCGCCGGCCGCCCGGAGCCGCCGTGGACGCGCAGCCAGCAGCAGCGAACCCTGCGACATTCCAGGGCGGATCCAGCGAAAGTGGCAGCCTTCGCGCAGCTGCAGCTCGCGATTGGCCCATTCATCGGGCGTCATGCGCAGCCCAAGCTCGGCCCCTGTCAGCTGCTGCAGGTTCGCTGCGTGGACCCTGAGCGACTCCAGATCGCCCAGCGCACGCGCCTCGCTCGACTCGTGCTCATCGGCTGCCACCCGGGCTTCCAGAAACGCAGCCAGCACAAATGCGCCTTCAAGCTCGCTCAGGGTCCACTTTGTCTTGGCGCGCTGGTCCATCTTGCACCACTTGCGAGCCAGCAGCTCCACCATATATCGACACAGCTTCAGGAAGAACGGAAAGCGGTAGCGCACAGGCACATGTGTGCGCGCCTCGAGCTTGTATGTGCCAATGTGCGTGTTGAGCGACTGCATAACCAGAAAGTTGCCGCCAATAACAATTGTGTCCGCCGGAGTAAACACAGCGTGGATCCACCCAGCCGGAATAAACAGCGTCTGCCCGGCCGCTACATGCACCTTGAAGCACTGCCGCACGCTCTCAGCAAACAGGCTGACTGCCTGCTCGGGCGACTTGCTCCAGCTCTCAAACTTGCGCATGTTCGACGGCGTCGGCGGAACCAGGTAAAACACCTTTTCGCCCGACAGAACATGGTAATAGACCCATGTTGCGCTAAAGTCAACGTGGAAGTCTGTGTACGCATTCTCTACGCTCATCAGACAGTACGTTTTGACGCGCGGGTATTTGTTCGGCTTCCGCTTGGCCGCCGGCCAGTACCGCTCCACCAGATCCACCTCGTCCACAACTCGCGGGCGCCGGATCTTGTCGCCCAGCGGCGTATCGGTCACCTCCAGGCTGATGACGTTGAGGATCCGCCGCCGGTCAGTAGATCCAAAGTACTGTGCCCAGCCTCCCAGTGTCCAGTCGCTCAGCTCTTCCTGCGTCAGCACGTCCATCACGCTGACGCTGGTCTCCCGCCCCATTATGTCGGCTATTTCGGCCACTGCGATCTTAGGATCTGGCATCTCCATGTCCAGACCCTGTGCGCTCTCGACAACAAACGGGTCATTTGTGTCTCTGCTGCGGAGCCACTCGACTGTCACCTCATGGCCATCATCCAGATGTTCAAACTCATCGTCCATAAACTCATGCCCGTCCAGCCGCAGCAGATACTGATTAAACGTCGCTGGCTGGCCCTCGTTGAGCATTGTGTAATCGACACTGCTGTGCTGCCGGCTCGATCTCCGCAGCTCAGGTCCCTTGTACGAACTGGGGCCATGCTTTTCCACACACTTTTTGCAGTGAAACTTGTCGATTCGCTCGCACTCGGTCGCCAAAAGCCCGACGCATATTCCGTGGTACCACTCCTCGCACACATCACACTGCAACCACGTCTCATACGCTGGAAGTTCAATCGGTGCGTCTTCCGCGCACAGCGGACACTCTTGCGGATCTTCCGAGTCGCTACTAGACATAAATCTCGCAGTGGTAAATTCGATTTTGGAAAGAATGGATTGATAGAATGTTCGCCTGGTAGTGGCTAGTACTGGAATGACAAAAATTATATTATAGAAGCGAGGCCCACGAGGTCTTCTCAATTGGAGACTGTGCTGGAGTGCATGACCTGGCGCAGGCGACTGCGCGCATTACTCATCTGAGCGATGCGCTGCACATTTTGGGGCGCGTGCACGTGGGGCCAGGTCACCAGCTCTAAATTTTAGTGGCGGCGAGTGATACCAGACACGCAGTACACGCCCATCTGCTCTTAGTACATGTGTGCTCCACCGGCAGCCTCTGCTTTGCGCAGAGAACCCTGTCTTTTACTTTATTAATAGAACAGTCATCGGCGCTTGAGTTGACTGGCCTGACGTCACTATGAAGGGCCATTTTGCTGCTTTGCCTGAATGCTCAGATTTCATTTGGGGTGGCCTTGACTGGAAGCCCTTGATAATACTTGTCCCCAGTCTCAGCGCGCAGCGCCCTCACAAAGCAAGCGGCGGCCACATCCCTTGGCCGGCCCTGTCCCACCACATCTTCCTGCTGAAAGGACTGCAAGGGTTTACCAAAAGCCGAGGTTGACTGCCTTTTTATTTTTTCTTTCTATCTCCGCTGCCGTGTTCTATTGATTGGGGTGGTGAACCTTGGCCAAGATTGCGCCGCTTCATGTACAAGTCTGCTTGACAAATATGCCGAGGGTTGTGGCATAAATATCCCGCCTGTGGTAGCTGCTCGGACGTCTCTCCTTTTCTCGTGGACTAACTACACCTTTTTCGCATCTCTTCTATACTGTCATATTTATCCCAACCGCACGTTGCATTTTCCATTATTTCTATCCAAACTATTCAACCGCAAGCAACCCTGTAGTTTAGCTAGTATATCCAACAACCAGCACATGTCTATATACTGCCCGAGCTCATACTGCAGAGCACCCCCACACATTCCCAGCAGCTACTATGATGCCTCTGGATACATGTACGAAAAGCTGGCCACGTTCAACATAAAGCGCCTGGTGGGCACTGGCACATATGGCAAAGTTTACAAAGCCGAGCACAGCGTATCCGGAACAAGCGTAGCTCTAAAATACACCCAACTTAAAGCAACCCCCGACAAGCACTCGCAAAGACACAACCACCGCCTGGAGCGCGAGATCAAGCTAATGTCGCTGCTCCGCCACCCACACATTGCCCGCCTATACGATGTAATTCAGATACCAAACAACGTTGTCATGGTGCTCGAGTATATCAGCGGCTGCCAGCTGCTCGCGTACATCCAAAGCTGCGGCTACCTGAATGAAAAAGAGGCGTGCGGGCTGTTCCGGCAAATGATTAGCGCGGTTGACTACATGCACCGCAATTCAATCGTGCATCGCGACCTCAAGCTGGGCAACATAATGATTGATCGCTACAACCAAATCCGCATAATCGATTTTGGCTTTGCTGACACGTTCGAGTGGGGCAAGAAGCTTGACACGTTCTGCGGCTCGCCCTGCTACGCGTCGCCAGAGATCATATGCGGAATCAAATACACCGGGCCCGAGGTGGACATCTGGAGCCTGGGTGTTGTGCTCTACTCCATGCTGTGTGGCACTTTGCCGTTTGAGGGAAAGTCCGACAAGGACATTTACGCCAAGATCTCGACAGGAAAGTTCAACATTCCGAGCCATCTCAGCCATGAGGCACAGTGCCTGATAAAGCAAATGATTGCAGTCGACCCGGCTTTGCGCATTAACATGGTCGACATTGTCAAGCACCCGTGGACCAACAAGTTTAACGCCCAGCCGATCAACAACCACATGCCTGCTCGTCCGACTGTGGTTTTGAACCCAAATGAACAGTCGCTACACAAAATGCCTGCGTATCAGTACGGTATCCCCAGCGTTGTGACCGCGCTGTCCCGTAGTGATATGGCGCTGACCCCGATGGTGTCGATATACCATCTTCTCGAAGAATCGCGCCGCCGGAAAGAGCAGCGGAATGCTCGTATAACCCAACCTAACATGGCCATGGACAAATAAGTCCTGGTCTGCACATTAGACACTTGTAGATAAGAATGTACATAATAAACAATATCTAAACATCCAGCGTTAATAATACTCACATTTGTTAGCGTTAAACCCAAAAGAAAATATAAAAAAACTTAGGCGCGCTTGGATGGCATGGGCGACGGCGCAAAGTCGTTGATCAGCTCATAGCCGTCGTTTGAATCAACATTGGGCGATGTGTGGCCTGACGACGGACCCGAGCGCGCAGTGATGTGTGTGCTGGAAATGCGGGACGAGTCCAGCAGCTGCTCCAGTCGCGCAGCCGACGAGAAGAACTCTTGCATGCTCGATGTCTCTGAGCGCGCGCTGGGAGACTGCGGATGTGACTTCTGCCGAACCGAAGTGTTGCTCGCATTCAGCGGCGGTGACGTCATCAAATCAATGTTGGTGTAGTTGCCAGCGCCATGTGCGCCTGAGGCCGATAGCGGGTACCCCTTCATTGGCTCGTTCGAGGTATGGCTCGGTGCAGCAGCCACATCAAATGAGCGGTGTGTGCTTCTGCTGCCAGCGCTGGAGACTGCAGCCGATGTGGGTTGGTGCTGGCGAGAACTGCTGGCAACGTCCAGCATGTCCTGGCGCAGCTGCAGCTCCTTGATCGACATCTCCAGACGTCGGATCTCGCCCATCAAGTCGGCGCCAATTTTGACAAACGTATTCGATAGGCTCTCAATGCTAGCATTGCTCGAATCTGTCGAGCTCGATGCTGAGCTGATGCTGGCGGCATGCTTTGGCTCATCGTTGGCTGGAGCAGTATCCTTGGCAGCCTCAGTCACCTCCTCTGCATCGATAGCCTGAGCGTTCTCGGCAGATTGTGCGGCAGCCTCAGTGCTGACCAAAATGCCGCTTGAGGCCATGCTTGCTGCTGGGCTCTGCTTTGCGGTATTCGTAATAGCCAGGCCATATGCAGCACCTAAACCCAGGTCGCGGCTGTCGTCGCAGACGGACTCTACCGTAGTGACAGGCGCGGCAGCAGCGGGCTTCTCAACAGTGATCACGCACCACAGACCAGCGCCAAAGTAGTGGCCGTCAGGGGTCATCAGGCGCCACTGACTTGTGTAGCGGCCAGGCGCAGCAGGCGCAACCAGATCAACGGCAACACCAACCTGCTCGTAGCGCTTGCCGACGACAATTGGAACTGCCTTTTTGCTTCCCGGAATAACCGGCTCGCCGCTGAGATGCACCAGCATAGTGCCGCTGGGCCACTCGCTGTCGCCCATGTTGGCCACACTCCAGATCTTGACAAAGTGCTCGCTGGGCGCCACCACAGTGCCATCTGGCATCGTCACATCCTCAACAAACACAGCGCCGTAATTTCTCGTCTCCATAACCATGCTGTTATCAGCAACGTGCTGCACCGGAACAGCAATTGGTGCTTGCACAGAAGTCGAGACTGGGCTGCTGGGAGATGCACGAGATGCCTGCGTGGCTGGAGCGCGGCGAGCTGGCTTGATCGGCGGATACAAAGCCGACAGCATAGGCCGGTTGGTGGGTGCGTCACAGCGCTGGCGCATAACAACAAACAGATGGTCTTCGCTGTGCTTGGCCACAGGCCCGCACTTTTCGCACAGGTCGTAGTCGAAGCAGTTGCCACACTTGTAGCGCACGCCAACAACCGGCGCCTCACATGCGTCGCAGTAGACACCAGTGTGGGTGACTGTGGTGCTGACATCGTCTCCACCCTCGGTGTTTGTGCCGCGGCTGGCAACCGACGCAGTGGCCACAGAAGGCGGCGGCGGCGGCATCGGGCACCGCATGAGCGGAGGAACACGCGGCATCATGCATCCGAGCGGTGGCGGCGGCGGAGGCGGCACTGTGCATCCAAATGGCGGCTGGAAGTTCATAGGCGGACATGGCATTGGATGCGGACCAGATGGCATCGGATGTGACGGAGTGGGCGGGATTGGATGAGGCGATCCAAACTCAAGCGGCGGGTGCACAAGGCGGCACGACGCCAGACCGTGATGCGGGCGCCCAAAGGCATGGCCGGGCCTGGGGCGGGCGCTGCGCCCTGGATGGTTGCGCTGAGACTTGTGCGGGTGGCCAGCATGGCGATGATGCGGCCCATGTCCGCCCATTGGCGGGCCAAAGTGGACAAATCCATGTCCAGGGTGCAAGCGCGTCACGCTACGGTAGCAGTCGTCGCACAGGTCGTAGTCCCTGCAGCGCGCGCACCGGTGCCGGATCCCGCCAATCAGCTTGTCGCACTCGTTACACGCCGCAGTTGCCAGCGACGGTGACTGCGAGGAACCTGCACGCGGCTCATTCGGTTCGTTCGGCTCGGTTGGCTTGGCATCTCCAGACTTTACGTCCTCACATGGCTTTGCGGAGGGTGCGGGGATGGCAGCGTTGACATGAATGGCAGCCATGTCGTGGCCCGGGCACGTCTTGTCTGTATCGAGGCAGCTGCGGCACAGGTGGTGGTCGCTGCACTTGAGGCAAGAGAAGATGGGCGGCGAGATGCTGCTCTCACAGCCGTTGCATGTGTAAGCAGTCATGTTCAGTGGGTGCGCTGCTGTCTCGACGAGGTACACAGGAGCCAATGGATGCTTGTGGCCGGTCTCGCTGTGGCAGTCGTTGCACATGTCAAACGACGAGCACTCGCCACAGGTCCAGCGCAGGCCGACCACTGGCTTGCTGCAGTGGTCGCAGATGATGTACTTGTCCTTGCCGATGCTGCGCTTGCCGATGGGCCACGCAACCATGCGGTGGCCCTCAAGCAGCCTGCTCGAGCTGTCAGCCGCCTTGCACGAGTTGCACAAGCGGTGGTGGTCCTTGCAACTTCCGCACACCCATAGAACGTCCTTGGCGTCCTCCAGGCACCGCCCGCACGTGGTGCCCTCGGCCATCGACGCCGGCTTTGCCTCCTCGGGCTCGCGCGGTGCATTGGCGTCAAGCGGAATGCGAGGGCTGCTACTTGCCGCCCACGCTGCATACGAGTGCGTGCGCTGCGCCGGATTAGGCGAGAAGCTCAGCGCATTGTACACGCTTTCCCAGGCCCGCTTGAGATCGCGGGACACCCGTGCCTGTGCCTCGCTCGAGGCGCTGGTGATAGCCGCCTCAAGTTCGGCCACCTTTGCGTCGAGCTGCGACACGGCCGAGTTTAGCTGCTGCGGTCCAAACGACATGCTGAAATATACGCTAGATGCTAGCTGGTTTGTGCACTAATCTGTGCTTGTGCTATCTGTCACTAAATATTTGTATGGAGTGGGCAGTAGACAGAAACAAGTTAATAAAAGGGTTGGTCTCACTAAGGTTAATAGGTCTCACTAAGGTTAATAAAAGAATGTGGCTATTTTAAAAAGAAAGAAAGCAAAAATGCTTCCGCCAGGCCTTTTAAGCCCGCGCTCCATTTTTCTTGGCATTTATTCATAGCACATGACCGCGGGTGACGCCAAACAGAGCCTATTTTGCTGCTGAAAGGCTGCTTCCATGTGCTGTGATTGGATAAATCCTGTCTCTCACGCCATCTGGCTGCGCAGGGAGCTGCTGAAATGTGCCGGACGTGCATCTCCAAGAGTTGAACTTTTTTATTGCATGAAAATGCACATATGCAAGAAAACTCCAGACCAGGTCGGTGCTAGAGTGGTTTATGCAAGCACCTTGCGCCGATCCAGGCCTACTCGGTCGCCGCTTCGGTCGGCGCTGCTATGTCTAGCAGAGCCTGGCGCTGCTCGTCCATCCGGACTTGCGACATCATCAGCGGCATGAACCGCGATAGATTGGTGTCGATGCTGCTGACCATAATCTGCATAGTCATTAGCTTCTCGGCGCTCTGGGATGTCTTGGGAATGACCGCTCCCAACGCGATAGCAGCAAAAAGAACAGGGCTAAACAGGTGCATTTTTAAACCGATAGACGCAATTAGAGCAACAGACAGTGAAGAGTCCTAAACTTGCTATGGTGCAGGAAAACGGACGATGCCCTGTCATTTATACCGCCGAACCAGCTTCACGCAGTAGAGAGCACGCTGTGTCTGGCGCTAGTGGTGCCCAACGTTGGAGTTACTGACAATGCCTTCAGCATCAAAAAACTTGCGCAATGCGCTCTTCTGGCATGGAACTTTGGAGGATATCTGCCGGTGTGTTGAGTCAAAGTCAAGTACCTGGTAGCACAGAATACGCTCATACAGATCCGGATGGCCCTGGATGTAGCTGCGAAGTTGGGTATGTAGCTGCTGTGTAGTTGTTTGTGCTGTGCTTGACTCTGTAGCAGCAGCACCAGCGGTTGCATCGTTTTTGTGGGTTTGCTCCCATATAGCCGTCAGCTGGTGAATCAATAGCCGTCTGGAAGTGTTTACTCGCAGCCCGTATCTTGCAGCTGCGTCCTTGAGCTCATCCATCGACATCTTTGCGTAAACTGGCATCTTGGCCTTGGCCGATGCTGGTTTATTATGCGACGGTAACGGCGGCGCTGGCGGCAGCCGAAATGACGGTACCTCTGCTGCGTCTTGTACTGGCGACGCTTGAGCAGCTGCATTTAGCCTGATATTCTGAATGCCGATCGATTCTGGAAGTGAGGATACCGATTCGGACGATGAAAGTAAAACAATGCTTTGATCAGGTGCGTCATTCTTGGGACTTGCATCTACTTTGGCACCCACCCACTCGGCACATCTCAGCGCTGCAATCTGCCGCCAATATCCTCGTCGAGCAGCCTGAAGCAGCTGCATATATCCTTCGTGCAACGAGCTCTCATTTAGAAGCTCCGTATTTTTGTCAGCAGCTGGAATCGGGCCCTGTGACCCGAGTGCCAATGACCTAAGCACATGTCCGAGCAGCTCGTCAACACAATCGCAGTCACTTGCATGGTTCTGGTGACCCAGCTACAGACACAAAGACAAACAACTGGGTTTATACTGAACAGGTGCCTAAAATATAACAATTACATGCACTTAGCTGCCACCTACTTTATAGTTCTCAAATAGCGGGCAATACATGTTGTCTGGTGCGCTATCTTGTGAGCCTATTTTCCACAGATTCGATGAAAATGCTGGCTGCAACTCGCTTGCATCAACTTCACACGCGGCAGCTTGCTCTCTGTAGCCTTGTCTGATGCTTTGGCGCTCCGCATCCATGCGCTCCAGGGCCGCTGCCCGCTGGCGTATGTAGCTCTGCGCTTCCTCGCTCGCAAGTATATCCGATCTATTTAGCAGCTCGCGCGGCGCTGTGTGTGCACCTCGTCGCTTAGACGGCGTTTTGCCGAATCTAGTCGCATCAGGTGTACGCGTGAGCGAGAGTGACAGCGCCTTTGCCTCGTTCAGCTCATCGTCAAACTCATCAATCACCTCTTGCCGCTTCTTCCCTACCCGCCGCACTGAAATGACCGACTGCCGGAGCGGTACGCGTGGTTTGGTGCTTTGAAAGTCTTCGTCTTCAGATACTTCACACACAATCAAGCTTGCTGGGCTTTGTGCTGCACTTCGACTCTGACTGCAGGACAGCGTATCAATATCGCTATTGATGCTCCCTGGCTCCTCGGATGCTTGCCTTCCGAACCAGCTGTCTATCGGCTTGACTATGCCACCAGACGCCTGTTTTGCAGCCCGTTTGCCTTTAGATCTCGTTGATCCTTTTGCAGTTGTAAGCTTCTGTGGCTGCGGACTGAATGCGCTGAGAAATGAGCTGCTGTCGCTACTATGCGAGGCAGTTGTACTTTTTGTCGAATGACTGGACTGCAGGCTTGGCTCGCCAAGCGATTCTCGAAACATTTCAATTAAGCCAGCGAGATCCTTGCTAGACAAACCATGCTGGGCTGCACATGTTTTAGCGTGTTTGGGTCGCAAAGACACGCTCACCGTCCACGCCTTCCCGCAAACTGGACAGTCGTCTAGCCGAGCTAATATGACAGATAGGTCGTCTGATTCTGCTAAAGCTGACTGATCTGGCACAATGACGCTAGTGTCTAAACACTCTTCAACGTGTGCGTTCCGCGCTGCTACGCCCAGAGGTGTGAGGTCTGTGTTACAAAGCGAGCAGTTAATCCTTGCTCTCTCGCTGCTGCTGATATCGCTCATAGCAAAGAGTGTTGCCAGCACATTACCTGCCTAGCCTCCTCTATAAATAAAATACAAAACACGTAAAAAGAAATATGCGAGCTATACCAGAAACACAAACTGGCACACCTGGCCTGATCATGCCCATAAGCTGGCTGTTGATCGAGCAGCAATGTGGTTTCAAGCGCTATTCGGCAATATTTGAAAAGTTTTCTTTAGAATCAAAGTGGTTGTCGCGACTATTTAATGGAGTCGAGAGTGCCAGTCTTGCGGCTTCTCCGTTCAAGACGACCCAGACAAATGCCGCCTCTATCCACACCGACTGTTATACTCGTGGTGTCTTTCGAGACTCCACGGGCCTAATGCACAGATTGGTACTATAAATGAGGCCACAAATTTTTATCAGCTAAATCCAGCACTTTTCGTTCCAAAGCTTATTTTTTGCGTGTTTTTTTTGAATTCACCAAATGCGGCACAACTTTATTGGTATTGTTATCAGCACAGCCATGGACAAGACAGTCCGGGTGCAGGTCGCCAAGCGGGTAATGGTCCACCGCTTTCAAAAAGAAGTGCTGCGTCACAAAGTGTATATGGCTCACGACGAATTGGAAAACTGCAACAGCGGCGACGTTGTGCGCATAGAGCACTGCCGAAAACTCAGCCGGCACAAGTCGTTTGCCGTGGCCGAGGTCATCAAGCCCGCACGGTCGTGGACGGATCCTGAGACGGGCATAGTCCATCGATAATTGTTTTACAGCCCAATAAAAGTAATTTTGTGATCGTGATTTTTCTGATAAGCTTGGTTTCTTTTCAATTCGTGTTTCATTTTTTACTCTAATTCGAAATGTTTGTCCTATCCGCAATCCGCGCACCGGTATGTTGACCCTTGCGGCTCGCTTGGCGCGTAACTCTAGACATTCTAGACTCAGCACACACTAATACTACGTTTGGACTGTTGAATTTTATAGGCGGCTCGCCACATTGCAGCTCGCAGCTTCTCTGTCGCCATTGCAACCAAGAAGGGTAAGCTCGCTTTATTAACGACACACGCTGCTATTGACTGCCAGCCTATTAACTATTTACGTGCTATTAGATATTCTGCAGGACATGTACCTCCGGGAGATCCGCAACTACAAGCCCGACGCCAAGGTAAAGCTATCGGGTAACAACACTTGTAAGTCATGTAAAACTTCTGCTAATATAAAACCTCTGTAGGCAGCTCAGGCTGATGTGACGACCAAGGAATTCGCAGCGCCCAAAGTCCCAGCGCCGCCCCAGAACGACATTAACCTGGACGCAGATATGAAAACATACGAGCAGACGGGCACGCTCGGCCAGTAGATGTTTTACTTTTCTATAACATGAAATGTATTCCCAGAAGTATTTACAAGACTGACATTGCAAAAAAATGCCAAAAGTAACGCTTTGTAACGTAATGTATAAAAGACAAAAAAAGATGTCTCAATCCAGGATTGAACTGGAGACCTTCTGCGTGTTAGGCAGATGTGATAACCGACTACACCATCGAGACTAGACTAATTGTCCTTTTCAACTGTTGATAACAACTTTTAAGCAACATATATAACATTTTATATAGTTTGACTAGAAACCCGAGCGTTCAATATTTAGCTTACAACTGAATGAAGCATTTGCTCACAATATACCGTGTGCGAGCCTATTCTAAAATAACTAATTATATTCCAGTAATTTGCTACATTAGCTACTATTCAACGCTAGCTGACCAATGATATTTATTAAACGGTGACCAAAGTCTTCAAAGTAATACAATAAAAATGAACCTGACATGCTTACAAATGACATGTTGATAATTAAAATAGTAGAACCAAAGCCTCCTATTGTAATTAGCATCATTACATTTGGTAGCACCTCAGGTTCGTGTTTATTGAAATATATAACGGAAGGTTTAAATATATTTCAGATCTACACTAGGATTTCTAATGAACCTCATTGCAATTATTGTTGCTTATGGGTGTTTCTGCATGACACACAAAAGCTTAACAAACATGTCGATAAACTTATGCCGTAGACTGTCCTATTGTGTCTAATTTTTATACCCGTTATCAAGCGGTGGAAGAAACATAATGTATTTTAGGCATGTAAACCCGAGCTTTGAATATATAGAACAAATATATCTATTTTTCAAGCTTGAAAATGTACTTAATCAATGGGCTGTGTAACGAGTGGAATCTTAGTGTCGTAGCGCTGGATGATGTTCTCGACATACGGATGCTCAGCGTCAGGGTATACCATTAGTCGAGCCAGCCGCACTTTGCGTAGCCGATTTTTTGGCAGCATTCCCGATATGGCCTTTTCAATAATCTTCTCTGGCGTCTTCTCTTGCAGTTTTTCAAATGTGATCTCCTTCAGACCGCCCGGAAAGCCCGAATGATGTCTATACATCTTTTGTTCACGCTTACGGCCGCTGACAGCGATATGCTTGGCGTTGACTACCACAACGTAGTCGCCGCAATCGGCGGACGGATCGTATATGGGCTTGTGTTTGCCCATAAGCGTCTGTGCAATCTGGCCACTGAGCCGACCGAGGACCTGCCCGCGGGCATCAACCAGGTGCCACACTCGCGCATACGCTAGCGCTGCCTACACAATGAATTATAAACACGGCGAGTTAGTGTGTTGCCGGCGACATAGTGTCAGTTTATAAACCGCCTGCTTACATTGCCGATTCCGGTAGACATTGCTGTTCAAAAGCCAGAGGATTACGAAATTGAAAGGCAAAAGGGTCAACAAGAAAGCCAATTATCAGCAAGAGGAAAGTGAGCAGAAATCGGGCGTTATCAAAATTTATTTTAGCATGTCTTGATCTGCAGGCTGCTGATATTGATCAGCAGCGCTACAGTGGCTGTCAAAACGTCGGCTGACGTGGGAGGGGGTTTTTTAGTTTGGCGCGTTTCTACGACTTTCCTTTCCACTCTTTCTGCAAAAATACACCGCAACACTTATTCTTAGCCTGTTCCCCTGTTATTCTGCAACTATATTCTCTATTACAATACGCGCTTGACTTTGGTGACACACACAGCGCATTTCCTGCCAACTACGCGCCATTTGAAAAACTAGAAATGTCAGAAAAGGAGTACGTAAAGAACATTAAGCTGATATGTGAGCTGCTGCAAAGCGACCCTACGCCGGGGGTTATCCAGGGGCTGCGTGAAGCGTTCGAAACGCTGAGCAAGCAGCTCAAGGCTGGGCCGTTTCTGGAAGTGTTTGAAGCCACGCTGAGCAACATTCCGTTTTCGGCGCTGTTTTCGCTGTTGGCAGCGCCAGACAACAAGCTGATTGTGACGGTGGCCGAGGTGACTGGACAGCTGCTGAAACCAGTGACTTGGCCAATGGTGCACCAGACGTTTGAAGAATATATTATTCAGGGGCTGGCACATCCACACCCGGTCGTAAAGGCACTGGTGCTGCGCCAGTTTCTCAAGTGTGAGCAAAAGGCCGATCCGGTAAGTACACAAAGAGGCGTGTTTTTTGTTATTCTCATCTCTGTTTTGCGATTGCTAATCTCTTGGATATCTGTATTGCGTCAAACATGCGTCGGTTCAAATATGTATTTGAACCGGGTGCATCGGCATTTGTTTCTATGCATGTAGTTTTCGTCACAATACGGACCGCATATATGGAAATGCCTGGAGGGCAGAAGCGAAACTGACGCAACCAAGCTTGCAAAGCAGGTTTTGACGCACGTAAGTGCACTGTTGGATTTGGACAATCGATGTTCGGCGAGTATTTCGGCTAATATTATTTTGTGTGCTTGTCCTGGCTCGAATGCGTAGTTGTGCGATATCGGGATGGCCATGGACTATCTGCTTTCCGAAGAGAGCGTATTGGCGATAAAGACGCTGCTGGCTGGCAATGAGAGCCAGCGGTTTCGCGTATACGACGTGGTTGCAGCAGCAATCAAGGACTCTGACAGCTCGTTCGAGTTCTTCCGACAGGAAGGTATTGTGGACCTGCTTCTGAAGGAGGGCAGCGCCAAAGATGTGCTTGTGGCCATGAACTTTTATGAACTCGTGCCAACGCTGTGCGAGTCGTCGGTTCCTTACGAGTACATTGAGGCAGCCGGTGTGTTCAAGAACGTGCTGGAACAGGTGCATCAGGCCAAAACAGACGATTCAGTGACCAGCTCGCTGCTTCGGCTCTCGGCGCTCAAGCTGTTCTCTCGTATGGCTGACGCCAAGGGTATATCGCCGGGCAGATTTTACGGGAAATATGCAATTGCTCCCGAGCTAGCTGAGCTGGTATTGCTGCCTGAGCCCAGGAGCGATCTAAAAATCACAGCCATAACCTGTGTGGGTACAATTGGCAACAATCCCGAGGCGCTCGAGTATCTGGCGTCAGAAAAGACAGCGTTGGAGGCGCTGGTAACCGTGTACAACACATCGATAGGGCAGCTACGCGTCGAATGTCTTCAGGCAATTGCGTGTATCTTTGGATACTCGGCAACGCCCAGCGGCACAGCGTCGCAGATTTGCTATGAGCTATACGCAAAGCTCGACGAGGGCAAGTTTCTGGTCGGGCTAACAAAGGAGATCATGAAGGGGTTTGAAGAGTCATGTGTGGCCGGGCTGGCTGTGATCCAAAAGCTGGCGCTTCATGCGTGGGGGCTGCATGAGATTGCCAGCTACCAGAACATTGTCAACTTTCTTCTGATGCGGGACTCGTCGCGTGCAAAGGTGGCCCAGCAGTGGCAGTTTGCTGTGATAGAGTCGATTGTGAAGGCGCCCGAGGCCAAGAGCGAGTTTGATGACGAGACGTTTGCTCGGCTGGAAAGGTACGCCCGAGAAGGGCCGTACTACGCTGTAGCCACAGCACGGGTGGCAGTTGAGAGCTCGTGATCACCACAGCAATCAAATCGAGAAACTTTTTTTCGCAGCTTGCCTTTTTTCGCTAATATTTTTTCTGTGTCTGCTTGTCAGCTAACCTAATTCACAGCATTCACTTCAGCACCCAGCAAAAGCTAGATACATAGCACCCTAGTCATGCCTCGAGCAGTCAGCAAAAAGAAGATGCGCCATGATCCGCTGCACGTAGAGCTGCGCGCAGACGGCCAGGCGCAAACAAAAGGCAGGACAAAATACACGGAGCGCGACAACGAGCGGATGGCAAAGGAGAGCGGCGAGGGCTACGTTGATCCCAAAACTTCGCGGCGGCTCTTGGATATTGCTCGTGAGCAGCAGGAGGAAGTTGAAGCCGAGGACAACGATGAGTATGCCGAGTTCCCTGAAGACGAGGCAGCAGACCACAGCGATGAGAGCGACGAAGGAGAGGAGTACGAAGAAGAGGAGTACGAGTATGAGGAGGAGGAACTGGACGGCGAAGACGCAGCAATCTTTGAAAAGTTTATGCCGGCAGCGCCGCGCGAACGGCAGAACCTGGCTGACATTATTATGGCCAAGATCAAGGAGCACGAGCAGAAGGGCACAGGCGGGGACAGTGCAGGCGCAGACTCTCGGCCCACGCCGCCCGGACTCGATCCAAAGATTGTGCAGGTGTACACCAAGATTGGGCAACTGCTCAAGCGGTACAAGTCAGGACCAGTGCCCAAGGCATTCAAGATTATCCCGTCGATCCGCAACTGGGAGGAGGTGATGTACCTGACGAACCCAGACTTGTGGACACCGCAGGCGGCGTACCAGGCGACGCGGATGTTTGTGTCGAACATGAAGCCCAAGCAGGCACAAAAGTTTTTGAATCTGGTGGTTCTGGACAAAGTGCGCGACGACATTGCCGAGAACAAGAAGCTCAACTACCACTTGTACATGTCGCTGAAGAAGGCGCTGTACAAGCCAGCAGCGTTCTTCAAGGGCATTCTGTTCCCACTGTGCGAGTCAGGCACATGCACGCTGCGCGAGGCGGTGATTATCGGATCTGTGCTGTCCAAGGTATCGGTGCCTGTGCTGCACTCGGCAGCAGCGCTGTTCCAGCTGTCTGAGATGGAGTACTCAGGGCCCACATCGCTGTTTATCCGCGTGCTGCTGGACAAAAAGTACGCGTTGCCGTACAAGGTCGTTGACAGCCTGGTGTTCCACTTTTTGAGCTTCAAGCAGGACAAGCGCGAACTGCCGGTGCTGTGGCATCAGGCGTTCCTTGTGTTTGTGCAGCGGTACAAGGCAGATTTGACGCCTGAGCAGAAGGAGGCGCTTATGGGACTGATCAAGGCGCAGTACCACGAGGGCATCAGCGAGGAGATCCGCCGCGAAATCGTCCATTCGGTGTGCCGCGGCGAGATGATTGTTCCGCAAGATGGCATGGATGTGGATGCCTAGATCTTTTTTATTTATACTCAAGAGCTTGATTGTTTTCCACGCTCCCACACGGCTTGGCGCACTTGGCAAAGAGTGATTCTTGGATGTCGTTCAGGGCAAGTGGCGTGGGCATTGGTGAATCCCTAGTTTTACTCTGTTTTAAGGGTCTGGCTTTTCTGTTCCTTTTCTCTTTATTCTAATTCAGCTTGTATCGACTTATTTCTATCTCTACTAGCCATGGTACGTAGTAGTGCTCTTTTGATGCAAAACAGGATTGCTTTTGGGATAATAGTACAGAAACACTAACAAATGCACTGGCATTTTTTCGGGAGTTGTAGTTTGAGACCACACCGACGTTTGACAAAGTGTACGATCTCCTGCAGGAGACCGGCGGCAACTTTATACCCGTGTACCAGGACGTGCCGTCAGATCTGCTTACGCCGGTGACAGCGTACCTGAAGCTGGCGCATGGCAGCAAGTACTCGTTCCTGCTAGAGTCAGCGTATGCGGGCGAGACCATTAGCCGCTACTCGTTTATTGGCGCAAGTGAGTATCACCAGCTGCCTGAAAAGCAGAGGATCGAGATGAATCATTACCAAAAAGATTGCTTTACTAACCCAACTGCTCGATGGTATAGATCCGTACAAGGTGACAAAGTCGGGGCCGAATGAGGACATCAAGGGCGATCCGCTGGTTCCGCTGGAGCAGGAGCTGAAGAGCGTGCGGTACGTGCAGGTGCCCGGGCTGCCGCGGGGAACGGCGACAGGAGGAGCATTCGGGTACATTTCGTACGACTGCGTGCAGCACTTTGAGCCGCGCACCGCGTGCGACGTGCCAGACCCAATTGGCGTGCCCGAGTCGATCTTCCTGTATTGCGACACGGTCGTAGCGTTTGACCACGTGTACAAGCTGCTAAAGGTGATTACGCACATTCGCGTACCTGAAGACGCGTCGCGAGATGCGGTGGCAGAGCTCTATGAGGCGGCGACCAAAACGATCCAGACGACAATCGATGTGCTGTACGCCGATGCGATTCCGTTCCCGGAGCAGCCGCCAATTGACATGAGCCACGACATTTCGTCAAACACTGGCGCCGAGGGATACATGGCGATGGTGCGCGGACTGAAGGAGCACATTGTCAAGGGCGACATCATCCAGGCAGTCCCAGCCCAGCGCATTACGCGCCCAACGTCGCTGCATCCGTTCAACGCCTACCGGTACCTGCGCACCGTCAACCCAGCGCCGTACATGTTCTACTTTGACTTTGATGGGTTCCAGGCCGTCGGCGCGTCGCCTGAGATGCTCGCTCGCGTGCACCAAGGCCAGGTGTTCAACCACCCGATTGCTGGTACGCGCAAGCGTGGCGCCACTGCCGAAGAAGACGATCGTCTGGCTGCTGAGCTTTTGGCCGACGAAAAGGAACGCGCCGAGCATGTTATGCTGGTGGATCTGGGCCGCAACGACCTGAACCGCGTGTGCAAGCCAGAGAGCGTCAAAGCCGACAAGCTTATGGAGGTCGAGCGCTTCTCACACGTGATGCACATTGTCAGCAACCTGTCGGGCGAGCTGCGCGAGGACAAATCGGGCTTTGATGCGTTCCGCTCGATTCTCCCAGCCGGAACTCTGTCGGGCGCGCCCAAAGTCCGCGCCGTGCAGTTGATCTACGAGGCTGAGAAAGAACGCCGTGGCATTTACGGCGGTGCTTTGGGTCACTTTAACTACTCGGGCGACCTGGACACCTGCATCGGTATCCGCACCATGGTCTTCAAAGACGGAAACGCGTATATTCAGGTTGGTGCTGGTGTTGTTCACGACTCGGTCCCTGAGAGCGAATGGCAGGAGACCATGAACAAAGCCATGTCCAACCTGACCACCATTGACGAGGCTGAAAAGTACCACCACCGCCTGCAGCAGGCTGAGCGCAAATAGGCTTTTTCTTGTTTCTCAAAGATTGGATCAGAGTTTACATTATAGACATGTTCGCATTCATACCTTTGGCCATGGCTTAAATGTACTTGCAAACCCCAGGAGGAATGGGGAAAACTGGGCAATTGTCCAGGATGGAAAGGTCAATGCTTCCAGTCACCGCCCCTGTTTCCCCAACAACCCAACATTGTCAATATGGTGACTGCAAATACAATTACTGCACATCCGCTGACTTAGATTGGTCATAAACTGCTAAAACTTTTCCAGAAGTTGCCATTAGCTACTTTTGGACACACGGAAAAACAGCAGAGCAGGCCTATATTCGAGATAACAACCCTCTACTTTTGCTACGTTTGCATAATAAATGCTGTCATTTACACGTATCTAAATGATGAATAGTTGCTTTAGTAATATAAAACAGTTTTTTTACATAGGTTTGTTCCTTGCCTCATCCGCTTTAATGGTTGGGTTTATTTGCAAAGAAAAAGGGCAATTAAAATGAGCGCTCTGTCCAAGGAACATGCGTAGCCTTTGTGAGTTTATTAAAAACTTCCTTTATTAAATAAACATGTACAAAGCATCTTTTTCGCGCATCACAGCACATGCTTTAACGGAGGAAGAGTAACAGCTGTGCGCTCTACGTGCTATTTAAAGCAAGAAATCCCCTGCTTTATTGAACAATTTTTTCACCCACATTCCATCCTTCAACTCATCCAGCTAATAAATACTAATTATTAGTTTAAGCATTTGCATACCCGATTAACACAAGCTATATTAAATTATTGATCAATACTAAAGTATGCAGCAAATTAATAATGCCCCTAACGCTCGGCGTAAAGCCTGTGGTCATTTTATATGTGCAAGGGATTGGGATGATCATATAAGAACATGTAACCCTATTGCACCTGCCGCATAATTAACAATGATTTATAACTATATTACATATATTAATGTGAGATTTAGCATTACCAACCTGCTTGAATTTATTTAACAATATCACTATCACATCATTAAAGTTTTATTTTTTTGTTGCTAGTGTCAGCATAGCAGCTTTAGTAAATAAATAAAATAGTTATTGTAGTTGCCAAAATGCCATGTTCAAGTGTAAACGGCAGAAAAACTAAACAAAGGGTACAACGATGATATGCTGACAGTAAAAGTGAGCTTGACCTGACCGAGCCACCAGTAACAACACCCTTGCATATTAGCAGATATTGCAACACAGCTCATGAAAACCACCTCATCTACGAAAATATCATCTCTGCATTTTATTAGCAAGCAACAAAAAAGCATGAGATGAGCTATTTAAGAAAGGCACAAATTTAGGCGCCAAAGTGCTCCAGCAGGGTGGTGCGGGCTACCGACTCCTCACCCCACTTGCGGACAACAACGACGGACGCACCAACAACCTTGCGGGCGTTGCCCTCACGGTCGATCTTGCACAGACCGGCCATCTCACCGAGCATCTTCGAGGTCGGGACCTTGATGACGCGGATGCTGTGCTCGGCGCACAGAGCCTCAACGAGAGCAACAACGCCGGCCTCCTCGGTCGACTCGCTCAGCACGCACAGCTCGGCGTCCTTGCGGTCCAGAGCCTTGATCGACTCCTTGGCGCCACGCACCAGGCCGTCGTTGACCAGGGCCTTCTTCAGCACAATCTCCAGAGCCTCCTCGATGGTGAGGGTGCCGGTGACGGCGTCGGCCGCAACCTCAATGGTAGGCTGGGTCTCAGGGACAGGGGCAGCCACAGCATCTCTAAATAAGAAACAAATGCAAGAAAAAATTAGCAGTGGTCGAGCGTGAGCGTCTCGGCATTCCGAAAACAGAATGCGTCATAAAACTGTCCTCATTCTCTAAACTTACCCTTCAGAAGCCATTTTTAAAATTGGGTCTTGCTTGTTTAGTGGTCCTTGCGGTGTTGTTTAGAAAACGGCCTGCAGAAATCCTCACTACAGTTTGGTCAAATATTGCCAGGTGAATTCGTGGTTAGTGTTGTGTTGTCCGGTCAGGATGCATCCAAGATTCTGCGCTCAAAGTCGAATAAGCGGCGAATCCATCAATATCCAATGGATGCGGGTCGACTTACATGATGTGGAAGATTTTAGTAGGAAAAAAAATCAATTTGTAGAAGAAGGATTCAACTTGCTGGGCAGGCGCAATGCAGATTACACCACACGTTTCTTGATCATGAGTTGCATAGATCTGATCACCAGCGAGCAATTTTTTTTGTGACGACATTTGAGCAGTTTGAAACCGGCATTTTTCCACTCTTTTCCAGTTGTCTCGACCACGGCTTTTCTGTTTACCAACTAGAGTGCGCTGTTGGCTGTATTTTTCTACTTTAAACCTTTTAGCACTAAAGAGCATGCGGTAGCCCGTTCCCACTGTACACAACTTACTCGAACTCGCTTAAAGTTACAGACTTTGCAAACTATACGCCGAAACATAATATATAAAGGACAGCAGGAATAGCTTATAATGGCCAGCGACGAAACAATAGCAGGCTATGAGCTGGGCACAATAGTCAAGTCACTAGCGACAGCGACGTTGTCACCAGGTACCGAAACCACAGTCAGCTCTTCTACGTGTGTGGAGCACAACAACCAAGAGTACATGGAAGTGTTCCGCACGATCGCGGCGCTACGGAGCCAGCTCATGCGAGCAAAGAGCGATATGGAGATACTGGAGCGGCTACGCAGCCAGGCACTGGCCAGCCCACTCGAATACGTCGAGTCGGTGGTATCGGGCGCAGCACCCAGAGCGCCCGGGCAGCAAGACGTAGTTGGCATTCCATCGATCGATGTTGAGCCGTACATGAGCTGTGCCAGCCTGGAATCCGTGAACAAGTATTTGCGGATTGTGCAGCCAGCCATGGGCACGCAAATAGGACGTGGCGGCGGTCTGATTGGTCTGCGGTCTGCGCCAGTCCGGGCGTCGACGCGCAGTAGCAGCTACGCGTCAGGAAAATCGGGAAAGCGCGCACAGCGGCCAGTGGCAGCAGCTCTGGGGCAGCTGTCTGGCGTTACTGCTGTAGCGACCCCCGGATACTCGCCGCCGCCAGCAAAGTCGCAGCCGTGGGACGACCCAGGGGCGCGGCAGAACCGCTTGGCTGAAGGCATTGTGCAGTCAGCACCTGTGGGTGCATTTGAGGGCGCAGGTGACCTGAGACAGGGAAGTCACGTGCCTGTAGCCAATAGGGCAAACACCGAGCCCCTGCACGCGCCCCCATCCACAGCTCCGGCTCAGCACGCCGAGACGCAGCCCAGCACACCGACGCGGCGTGGAAAATCGCAGAAAACGCTGACGCCGCAGATGCTGGCCGAGTTCCGCCAGCAGGCTGCTGAAGAGTCGCAGCATGCCGCAATTCCCAGCGACGACGACTACTACGCTAAATTTGTCTCATCTGTGGCCGATGCCTTTGCAGTGCCGCTAGTTACACATGAGCCACCAGCTGCACAGGAGCCGCCCGGTAACCGCCATTCAGGCAAGTCACTGTTGTTCAGCGGCATTGCTCGCCCAGCGGTCAAGCGTGGCCGTGGGCGGCCGAAAAAGAACGCACCGCCAGTGCCCAAAACAAACAAGCCAAAGCACCGCGGGCCTACGCGCACCGAGAGCAGCGGGCCCAAGCCAATCAGCTACAACCAACCGTGGAGCGATGAAGAACAGACACGACTGGAAAACCTGCTGCTCGAGTATCCCGAGGAAGAAGTTGCCAACGACCGATGGCGCAAAATCTCCGAGGCTCTGGGCACCCGAACCATGCGCCAAGTCGCCAGCCGCGTGCAAAAGTACTTTATTAAGCTATACAAGGCCGGACTCCCTGTTCCCGGCCGAGTGCCCGACACATCTGCATGGACGTCGCTCAACAAGCGCGACTTAAGTGCCGATCACAAGTCTGCCGGAACGCCAAAGCGAGCGCGTCGCGCCGCAGGATCAAGCACCCAAAAGCGCATGCATGTTGATTTCACCAGCTCTGAAGATGATGATGACGTGGATATTGACCTGGACGACGACAGCGACGTCGAGCCTGTGCCGGACCGCAAGGGAAAGCAGGTCGATAGGTCTGTTGTCTTTGATGATGACATAATTGACTTTGGCGGCGCTGGATTCCAGCTAACCGCAAGCAGCGACAACTGGACCAATGGATCAGGCGCCAACATGGCGTCCACGTCATCGGTACAGACTCCGGCCCTGCGCAGCGCCAAAGCGGTGCATCTCGGGTACCGGTGCGACTCGTGCTTGGCCGAACCGATCGTCGGCATTCGCTGGCATTGTCTTGTGTGCCGTGGTGCGCAGACCGTGGACTTGTGCGACGAGTGTCGTGAAGAAGCCTCGTTTGAGACCGAGTGGCACTCTGAATCTCACAACTTCCAGCTTGTTCGGGACGCCGAGATGGACCCCTACTATGCCAATGAGGTTGCTGCCCCTGCCCTGCATGAGTACTCGTACTTGGCATAACGCTACAATATCAATATATAAATTAACTGAGCGTGGAATCAAATGAAGCAAGTGCTTTACCTTGTCCCGCAATGGATCTCACTACTGTGCTAAATAAAACTGACTGAGTTTTCCTTTCCAGTTCCTAATTGCCACACGTTTCATGTGCGGTTGGTGTTTATTGGTGTTGAGGTTGGCCACTAAATTACACATTATTCATATTTTACTTTTGACTCATAAAGGCAACAGCCGCTTTTCAGATAAAACATGTTTTTGTGTTAATCTTGCTTTACACATTTGGATTTTCACACGATTTGTTTTCCGCAGCCATTTGTTATCTATAAAACGCAAGAACCGCCCGCAGTCAAAACGTCAAATCTCATCCAGTTTTCTTCCAATTTTTGTCTTTTTCTGTGCAGCCATTGCTGTTTACTTTTTAACCGGAACTACGCCTGGATTCCTCAATGTCTGCCTTGACTGTTTTCGTTCCCGAGTATGTCAATCTTGACACTATTGACAAATGTTTCCAAGACAAGAGAGCATCGTTTGAACATATCGATTCGGCGACATTTGATGCCACTGCTCAGCAAGCGGTGCATAAAAGATTTTTGTTCCTAGAAAAGGAGCATTTTCTTGTGTATTTTGAAGAAGGCGAGCCTTCCAAGTGTCATTATCAGTCACGGAACTCGATTATGGCTTTTATAAACCGCAGATGGGATTTAAAGGATTCTAAATACTATATCGAAGAGATAAACGGGCTCAAAATGATTGAGCAGAAACCGATCCACTATTTTGTGTGTTCAGAGGGCTCGGATTCTCTGCGCCTTGACAACTTTGCTGATGATAATACTATTGTCGAGTATTTTGACAGCGAGGATGTCGTGGATTTGGAAAAATTTGCTGAAATCGTCAAGGCTAAGCCAAACTGCGTTCAGAAACACTTTATCGTCAACAAGGGTTTTGAGTATCGCGCGGTTGAAACCGATAATGTCGAAAACACATACATATTTAGTTCAATACTCAAGTACCGGTTTGTACCAAAGCTGGCCGCAGGAACAGCGACTATTGATATGTTTATTGAAAAAGACAAGCACTTGGAAGATATGACTAAAAAGCTCGAGAGCCAGCCTGGATCCAAGCTACGCGATGCTAATGGCAGAGTAATTCCCGACGGCAAGGAATTTGCTATACAGATACTACGCGACTCTGAAGAAGAATTGGATGAAGAAGATGAAGAGGAGACTGAAGGTCTCTCCGAAGAAGAGCTTTTGTTTCGTAATAAGGATTGGATAGGCATCTATAGTAATTATGGCGACAGCAGGGGTGATATTATCTGTGGTTGTATAGATGGCGGCGATATCTTTGAATGCGAGACCATTGACAATATTGTTTACCTAAAGAACAGTGGCAGATACTTGTTCTTTGATGTTGACGACAAGAGGAGCAACATATTTTTTAGTTATGATGTGCCAACCAAAGAGCAGCGTATTCAGATCCATTGCGATGACAATGGCGACATTTGTTTGACTAAGTGGGACGGTAGTGCTTCTGTTATGTGTGAATGGGTCAAGTGCGCATGTGGCGCAATTGAACTTTGTGAATATGATATACCGCAAAAGTTCCGTCTAGTCTCACTGTAGCTTTTTTACAACAGTTCAAATATTGGTATTTTTCTCTTCATCTAATAGACCAGATCGGCTGCTGGGTTTGATCTTGTTAAATTGTTCATGTATTAACTTTATTGATTTGGAGCTGATAATGTTGCGTTGGTTGCACTGCGTTGGCTTTATTATTATTCCATAAACTGTTAAATAACAAACTGACTACTTCCACTGCTGCGCTTTTCATATATACTTCAAGAACAAAATGTATAAAAGATTACAAAATTGGCTCACGACCATATTCAATTGAAACCAATGGGTGCCTCACGTTGATTCTTTAAGCTTCCAATAATAATCATTAGCTATTCTAGAGATGAGTGAATTAGTCGTGGTACCATCCCTGCACAAGCCAAATAACATAGTTGAACAGGTACACTGATGGTACAAATGAGAGCTCTGGCGTTGTCTCAGATAGGCTCATACTTTATTCTTTGCCAGTAATCTTATCTCTGTTTGTGTTTATTAACGTTAAGGTTTGCCACTGAATTATATGATGTCCATACCATACTTTTCACTCATCGATTGACAGCAACTGACTTCAAATTAAACATGTTTTATATTTGCCAATCTAGCTAATCTTGCTAAGAATTTATTTGAATTTTGCATAATTTGTCTATTTCTGTCTCAATTATGCTATTTTTAAAAAGCGGAAACCGCCCATAAATGAGACGTCAAATTCCAACCAGTTTTCTTCCAGTTTTTGTCTCTTTTTGCGCAGCCATGGTGATAATGACAAGACAGGCTACATATTTATTGGCAAAGCGGTTCCGACCAAAAAGCATCGTGTACAGATTCATTACAACGATAACGGCAACATTTGTTTGAATACGTGGGGCGGCTATGTTTATGTTGCGCGCGAATTGGTCAAGCGTTCATACGGCGGAATTAGACTTGATGACAGAGAAGAACAGCTGCGTTGGGGGTCACCAATGAAGCTGCGTCTTGTCAGGTTGTAGCTTTTTCAATTTTAATGAAAACAAAAATAGAGGGATTTGCGACTTTGCTTATAACTTATAAGCTACGTTATTGTGGTTTAGTGCAAATGAATGGTTGCCAAATGTACTCTGGGAATCATTAAAAATTACGTTTTACCAGAGCAAAAGGAAGAATAAAAGCTTCCAAAGTTTTAGACATGCCTAATAAATTATTTACCATGAACACTAAGAGTGTGAAATTAAAAAAAAAAATTAAACATACTTTCCGTATCGTGTCGTATGGTGGCACTTTACGATAAATGCAGTGGTTAGCAAATTCAGTCACTCGCGATATTATATTTCTTGATTGGCGCGATTGGTTAATTTCTACATATTGCTTGTGTATGCATACGTTGTCATTGTTTACTTTAATTTTTATTTATGATTTGAAGAAGAATGACTGAACAATTTCTAGATTTTTTTGGTTTCTTCGTTTTCACAGTTTCTATTAGTAGCAGTTTAAATATTAAAATAAAGCGAATAATAATGACATTTGCATAGGTGATTTATATATATAGTAATTAGCTGATTGTGTTTATAATAAAATAAAGTGACATTCCCTCTTTGCATTCGTCGCAAAACATTTATTAAATAAACGCCTAGCTATTTTCAGTTTTCGAATTATTTAGCTCTACTTTACTTCTTCTTTGACCATAATGCGTATAACTTTTGTCATTAAATTTAGAGACACGCGGGTCTGTCTTGCCGACAGTGTTTATAATTTAGTATTGTACTTTCTATAAAAGCCAATGGGTCACGCAAAAATGTTAAAATATACTCATATTTGACAAATGTTTACATTTCTTGTCCTAAAATTGCTTTTGCGTAGTCAACAACTATATGACAGACAGACAAGGTTACTGGTAGTCAGCCGCTCTTTCCTATATAAGGACTTTGGTAATTATTGCTTCTGGCAACTTTTATATATGTCATGCATTGTTGTCGTGTTATCTTTAGCGTATCCAAGTTTACCAATAGATCTTGATCCTTCAATAGTTGTTGCTGGCTACCTGCAGTATCTATTTGCCAGAGTGTCAAACCTTTAAAAGTCTTTACTGGTGCTTTTGAATTTTGGGTAAAAATTGGCATCACTTTAGGCGCCAATATCTCTGCTATTTCTGGTCAGGTTTCAACCAAAAGAAGAAATAGGTAGATTACAGTGAGCGCTATCCAATGGTATTATTTTTATAGGGAGTATTTTGCAATTTTCAATAATCGGAGTCAAAGTTTGTGTCGGGGACACTTATTGTGGACCAGAGGGAGCATTACCGTTTAACGCGATATTCCTCGGGCAATAAATGTAATCATCCAGCACGGCGACTACTGTTATGCAGGTACATTGGCGAGCGACCCAAAAGAGTTTCATCTTATAGATTATTTTATACAAGCAATGGTTTTGCAGCATGGGGTGCATATGGACACATTCTGCAGCTATGTAGAGAAAGTCTCAGCCAAGTAGCCAAAACGTCGTTGGCCAAAGTAGATGAATTATCTGCTAATTTTATTCATCAAATACACGCAAAGAATAAGCGTAATACTAATTAAAATAAATGTTTATGCTGGGCGGCGGTTGCGGAACGGATTGGTGTCAACCGCAGCAGACTCGGGTGGTGGCTGCACCATGTCAGAAAACGGGTTAGTGCTGGGACTGAGAGGTGGCGACTGGTCGTGGGTCTGGACCATCGGAGATGCTGGACCGCTATG